>JAJGOT010000075.1:180000-472500 GCA_022457155.1 Cladopsammia gracilis
TGGTTCAACAATGTTAGAACGTGTAGCCGGCATGTTAGATGACGTTGTTTAGATTACATTCAATTGGAAGACAAAATAACATAAATCCTTCGCAAAACAATGAATATAACGAGAATTTTGAAAACAAAGAGTGGTAAATAAAGCTTTTAAACAAACCTTCACGTATCCACCACCGCAATCGATGGTTTGCTCGTGTTTTACTTGGAATTGAATAACCAGTGTCTTTCCTTCATTGGAAAATGCCTCATCGAACTTGGCCGAGATGCCGTAAAATTTAGCATCCTGGCTAGTTTGAATACCTGTTTCAAAATCAAAATAGTCTCGTTAGACTGTTTGCACGGTGAGAAAATTACTGTTTCTGCTGGCAGTTTTAACAAAATTAATCGAATAGCAAACAGCTGAGCAAGTAAAACTGAAGGCTGAAAACTTGTGCTCTAGTGTAAATTTCAACCAAAATTGTAGCAGATTAGAAAAGTTCTACCTTTGTCTAGATCAGCATCGTTGTAAAATTTTCCTGCAGTCCACTTAAATTTTCCAGCGTCACTTCCCTTATGAGTTGATTCAACCCATCTATCCGTATAACTCTCGTCTAAGAAAGAAAGAAACACAAATTTAGACAATACTTCCTAAATAGCTCGGGGAAGTTACGAGATTAAAGTTTGTAGATTTCAGCGATTACCCACCTTCAAATTTCTCCACGAAGTAAATTTTCGGGTCTTCTGCTAATATGCAAGAGACTAAAGCTAGGAAAATTAAACGACCAAGCGCCATAATTTATAAAGAAAGAACCTAAAACGCCTCCAACTCAAGCAAAACTTCGAATGGAGCTTTTAGCTGTGACAAGCGACCATGTGAATAGTGAATACGATTTCACCGGCCTTCTGCGTGGTGAGCTGTGATTGGTGTATCTGTACCATGTGACGTATACGAGCCAATCAAAAGGCACCACACGTCTGGATGTCTGTGACCGGTTCACTGGCTTCCGCACGTGAATTTTGAAGACGCACCGTGACTGGACTTTTGGACTGTGGAAATTGGAATATCAGGGCAACGAAATAAAGAAGCAATAGAAGCACATGTTTTCATTCATTTGTTAACGTTTTGAGCGCGGCTTCTAGCGCTTTTTACTTGATTTTGCAAATATTTAAATTTTGTTACGATAAGGCTGTGACTAAAAAATGTTTTCCACTTGTGTTTGTGTATTTTAACACCGCGTGATATTAAAAATCACGGTTTGAATAAAGCACCGGCGAAGTTTTGTCAACCCTATTGTGATATTTGCTTAGACTTGTTAAATTCATTCACACCATTGGCAGGGCTTACAAAAATTTACTGGATTAATAAATTGGACAGTTAGGCCTGAACTAAAAGGTCGAAGATACCGCAGTATCAACTTAGAAAATATAAAATTATTTATTATATGGCAAACTGATTCACGATGAAAAGGGGCATCCTGATTGGTTTCCAGAGCGGTCTGAATTACGGATCGCTAAGATGGACCGCTCATGAAGTCATTTCGCCGAATTCCTCTTATGAAACAATGAACAAATGAAAACTGTTTTCAATTAAGTAGAACATTTTTCCCCATGTTTGGCGGGCAATTATAGTTAAACTTTTCGCAAAGTGGCTGGAAAAATGGAACAATCTATTTGGCGCGCGCGTTTTCCAAGAATGGTTGCATTAATTTATCGGCAAATTTTTAAAAACGCCATTATGATAAAAACTTGCTTGAACTAGCTTGTTCGGTCCGTATTGGGAAATATTGGTCTCGAAAAAAAAAAGAACTCGTCCAATATTTTCCCAATACGGACCTCACGCTAGCTCGGTAACTAAATTTGCAAAATTAAGGGATGAAATTATGAGATCGTAAAGCGCATGATGCGAAAAGCTCGCTTGCCAAATATTGGCAATTTTATAATAATAACATGCTGTAAAGACAACACAGATCAACACACAAACCCTTCTAATTTTGCCTTAGCTCTAAATGGGAAGGACCAAAGCAAATTTAGAACGGTTTACAAAGAATCATCAGAGCCAGCAGCCTATTACCGGTAATAGGCTCCTGTCAGAGCATAAAAGTGTCGAATTTTAATAACATGCTAATTTTTGGCAACATGCTCATTTCGAATATCTTATCAAATCCCGTTGTGACGTCAAACGTTAGGACTATTGAATTGAGGACATGTATTATTAATTTCAGCGAATAAAGCTGTTTAAAAGCAATGTGTCGCGTGACAATTACTTTTTTGTTTCTTTCGAGTGAATCAAAACCATGTAAAAGCAATATATCGTGACTATTGTTTTTAAAGGTTTATAAAGGCTGTTTCCCTACTTCCTCACAGTCGCATCATCGCAGAGATTGCGTGATCATTTGAAAACCAGCCTTCGAAGTTCTATCACAGAGTCCTCCTTCTACGATTTTATGTACTTATTGACTAAGTGGGAGGGCCGGATGGGAAAATATTTGGCTCGAGGTCATGGCGTACGGACCGAGCGCAGCGAGGTCCGTGCGCCATGACCGAGAGCCAAATATTTTCCCATCCGGCCCGACCTAACTTAGTCAATAAGCATTTTATCATATGACCAAATTGGAGACAAAATTACTTGAAATTTTAACGCGCGAGGCCGTCCGCTTTTGTAGTAGGGCCGTACGCCTTTTTCCGGCCCCGCTCGCGCAAATGCGTACGGCCCTCATACGGGACTTTCATCAATGGTTTTGCAAAGAAAAGGTTCGCAGGGCCGTACGGGTCATATGATAAATATTCTTCTTTCTTATTTTTTTTTCTGGGAGCAAGATTTAAGACTAAGGAAGCACCACAATATAGATCGTACAAACAAATTAAAACCATAATTTATTAATTACTTTTCACTCCCAAAATCGAATTTGTTCTTACTTGATTTATTAAGTACCGTAAAATTCCGAAAATAGGCCCCGTGGCTTATATTTTTCAACGCACCTTTTTGAGGGGCTTATATTCGGTAGGGGCTTATATACGGAGGGGCTTATTATAGGAGGGAAATTTGCGTTTAGAAATCAGCTGGGCTTATAATTGGAGGGAAATTTGTGTCTGCAATTTTTCAATGTGCAAAATGATAATATTGGGGCGTTAACTAGAAATTCGTGACAACTTACGGTATGGTAATCCATATGGTGAAAAGCGAGGAGCACCAGAGGGAGTTTGGGATCAGGGCGGCGGGATCGAACTTCCTTGTAAATACTTTGTCTATGGACCGAAGGAATTCAAGGCGAGAGTGAGGAGTGAACTACGTAAAGGACAATAAACTTTGACACTTCTTCCACAGTGGTTCAGCGTACGGATTTTGCTTTGGTTTATTTTGTATTTGGGAGCAATTCCCAAATATAAGCCCCCGGGGCTTATATTCGGAGGGGCTTATACACGGAGGGGCTTATTTTTGGAATTTTACGGTATATACTTTAATTTCATTAGAAAATTAGAAATCCTAATGCGCTAACAATAGTACAGCATATTTTTTGGGGGGCTAAAGCTTCGTCAAGAGAGACTTGAAATTTCTCCTTACAATTTTAATACATTATTAAGGCAATCATCATCATCATCATTATATCCTTTTCCCTCTGGGGAAAATAGGGCCTAGGGAAATAGATAATGAAGAGAATCCAGAAATCATCACAAAACTAGATAATACTGAGATATTAGCACAGCCCCCTGCCCCTAGATTGAAAACTAAACATATACTAAAGCCGGGTCGCGTTTCAAGATTGAAACCTGAAACTAAACAGTTGTAATACAGCCGTGATTCGGCATGTTTTCTTCTTACCGATACATTTAGATCAACCTTTTCTACGCCAAAATTGAAAGAAAACTAAACATCAAAATATTACAACTATAACATACGCTTTTAATGTCTTAACTTTCTATGACAACGGTGCAATCGCGTTCCTAAACTTTTAATGTCAAGCAAAACTACATTTGAACATCTTACTCCTATTTCTCCACTAATATTACGAGTGTTTACGGTGCTGCAATACAAGGCAATTTTGTTCTTGCGACCTGCACGAACATTGCGAGACAAGTTTCTGTTTAATGTTAAACGCGCGCTACTTAGCTCGCAACGCTGCGAAAAGCAGTGAACTATTCAGCGTTTTCAGCAAGTCGCACCGCAATTTTTCGTTGCGAGACAAGTTGCGAAAAGGTGTGTTACAGATGTAATTTCATCCGGTAGTGCAGCAGCTCTCAGAAACCTCTATTTTCATTGGCCTTGTAAACGTTTCATCCGCATCTTGTCTCGCAGCAGCTCTCATCAACGTTGCGTTGCAAGAAAAAAAAAAAAAAAAAAACCAGCACCGTTAAAGTGTACCTAACCCCAATTTTTTTTCTTTTAATCAACTCAATGTACGTTGAAAAGTCGAATAGTGAAATATTTTTTGTTTTTAACGTCGCGTTAGTGAGTTATAGAGATTTGAACTTACAAAATGCTAATTAGATGACGTCAAATCAATACATTAACATTATTTCTACTTCAATTTACAATACGTAGTCCACAGCTTAAGGATAATCAATTTAAGAAATACTTAATAAAAACTATTAATAGTCAATTGATTTGTAAAAAAAAAATATTACTTGGAGGTGGAAACAAGTAGTTGTATAATAAACGATTCTTGATTTGACGTCATCTTATTAACATTTTGTAAATTCAAACCTCTATAATTCACTAACTAAGTAACACAACGTTAAAAACAAGAAATATTTAACTTTTCAACGTACATAGGGTTGATTAAGCGAAAAAACAATTTTGGGTTTAGGTGCACTTAAAACGCAAAAGCGATATTCTATATTTAATATTCAGTTACTTACAAACAGAAAATTACAAAAATAAGTGTTCTAGGCATCTATACGCACAGAATTTGCAATAATTTACTATTACGGATTACGTTTATTGACCGTATTTTGCGATGAAAGAATTCAACATCCTTTTGAGAAGATTTATAAAAATTTAGATTCTAGAAAAAGCAGCTAAAATATACTGCCAATACCCTTGAAAAGGTCATTTTTGTGGCTTCTCCAAAATACGGTAAATTAAACATATCCTTTATAATTAGAACGTCTCATCTAGAAACAATTTCCTCACTAAATTCCAACAAAATAAATTTCACTAGTTATAAACCTTTCAGAAGTAGTTTTAATAAAACCCAAGAATTTGGGACGCGTTTCATTTCGGACGAACAATTTTCGGACTAATTTGTTATAACTTAGGACAAAATTTGGACTAATTTCCGGACACTGTAAATAACTGGAAACTGTGGTTGAAATAAGCTTAGTAAAACCTTGGAAAAAAAATGTCAAACTCTAAATCTAAACCTAACTCCATAAACATACACGACAAAGAACACTGCCCGCATAGTTCTGCTTCACAAACATACCTCGCGATGTCCAGAAATAAATTATAATCTTATCTCAGCATGTCTTTCACGGCTTTGCCAGAATCAAAAATGAAAATGTCACCTTCATTGCAAGCATTGCAAATTTTTGATCGTTAGAAATTTCGGACCTCGAAAATTACGAAAGGTTTATTTTCGCACATTTTTCTCCGGGAAATTCAACGCGTTCGAAACTTTTGGGTGTTAACGTAGTTGAGGGAAACAATTGGCTAGTTATCATCCCCTAGCGGGTACATGAGAGTAGTATCAAGTTCATTATTGTGAACTTGTAGGGAGGTGGTGTGGTAGTAGGTCACCAGGTCATGTAGCGTCATGTAGGTGGTGAAATTCGACGCAAATCCGTAACCTCCATTTGGTCCTCGATTAATAGCAATGTGTTTTACACAATCTCTGTGCCTGGGGAGAAAAGAGAAAATCACGCAAAGGCCGAGATCAGGGCCGCTTTCAATAGCCCATTTCCGAGTTGCTCTTAGCCTTCTTTTCAAACCGAGGCCAATTATAAGGATAAGTATAAGTTTCCTTTGCATGTGAAACAAAACTCATATCCATGCGAATGGTTTTGCACTTAGCCTCGGTTTGTAAAGGAGGCTAAGTGCAACTCGGAAATGGGCTATTGAGTGTCGTCGAAAATACTTTTGCAATTGCTTTGGGTTTGCATTGCTACGCTTTATAATTGGCTAAAAAATCTCACGCCACTTTATCAACCAATCAGAAGTAAGACCAAAACCAATCGTGACTTGTTCGCACACATTTTCCCGCGCTTGGCGCCGGCTACATGTATTTACTTCAAGTTCTGATTGGTTCATTGGATTGTCTTCCTCTGTTGTGATTGGCCAGAGTGATGCTTTTGTTTCGGTTTCACGAAACTCAATTGAAAACCACTTTCTGATGAGACCTATTATTAGTATAACTTACGCCACACCAACGGAAATCCGAAAATAAAGGTCATCTTTGTTTAAAATTAATCCACCACTGTACTGAAACTATTAATTTCCTATGTTTATACTGTGGTGTTCTACAGTACCGTAAATGATCTAATAAACGCCCACGATCTTACTCCGCGAGCAAACTACGAGTCTAGCTTATTTGTGTTGTTGACGTTGTTACAGTTTAAGTGAAATAAACGCCTCTCTCAAATAAACGCCTCCTATCTATTTAACGTCCCCATACGACCCCCGAAATTTAATAGACGCCCTGGGCGTTTATTAGATCATTTACAGTATTTTGTAAAAACGAAATTTTGAATTTCTTTTGAATTTTGAATCTCGGCACTTAAGGATGTTCAATGAGAAACAATCATAACAAAGACAATCTACTTACTTAAGGGCGAGAGCATATTCGCCTGCTCTTGTCGCGCTTTCTCTAATAACGAAAGTACCATTGACTTTGTCTTCTAAGAGTTCTTTAGCTTCATCTCTGTTGAATAGTGAAGAAAAAGATGCATTATTTAAGTAATGGTCCTAGTAAGAACTAGGCAACCTAACCGCAAGGAATGCAGAAAGGTGTTAATTGTGATACTGTTGAAACCGTCCACCTCATTGGCTAAAACGTGAAAATCTACCATAACTTAACCAGGTGATGCATTTATTTATCTCTAGTTTACTAATTGATTCCCTTTTGGTGAAAACTATTCTGAGTTTTAATGCAACCAAAATTCTATGTGGGAAACATGTAAAATTAGAAGCCTTTCTTGGCCATTGTTTTGGAGTTTCACGATTGGATGAAATCTTGTAGCACAAAAGAAACATCACTTTAAAATAAAGTTCCAGTACATTTTATTAAAAAAAAACATGTTGTCCATAGGTTGATGCATTCTCAGTAAAAAAAAGGAAAAAATCTTATGTGGGGAAAGCGAAATGCCAGCATTTATCCCCAGTTTCTGAAGTAAGAAGCAACCAGCACAGCACAGTCACGTGACGGTATTTTGTCATTACTCCTGTTGCGTAACCTTATGATGGTAGCGTCGTAAACGTGACTTCAACACCTTACCGTCACCCTAAGATCATAAAGTGACTTGACACATAAAAATAAACGTTGCATTCTCTGGTTGGCAAGTACGAACTATGAACACTCATTGTGTGATGGCGCCTTAGGGACGGACCATTTAATTTTTGTGGAGGGGGGGGGGGGGGGGGGGGGGTTTGCGCAATTTCTTCTGAGTGTGATTTTTTTTCAGCATCACTATTTGCAAGAATTTTTTTACCAAGATGCTTGAATTTTTTTTCACGTGCTTTCTTGTGCACGATTTTTTTTCTCTTACATTTCTTCTGCAGGAATAGGCCATTTGCACGATAGCGTCATTTGACTACAACTACCAGAATTCATTTCGTTTTTTCATTTCTTATTTAAATTTTGTAATCCCAGTGCGGTTTAAATAACAATAGCCCTAATTTGCACTACAAAACAAAAAACTGAAGGATTCTGGTAGTTGTAGTCATATGACGTCATCGTGCAAATGGCCTATTAAATGGTCCGTCCCTTAGGATGCTACGGTCAGACTAAAGGAGCTGAGGTCACGCTATTATGTTAAGGTCACGTAAACGGACTAAGGTCACGTAACATGGCGTGACTCACTTGCTAAGTTTTCCACGTAACCACCTTGATTCAGAGAGATCCACTTCGGGCCTGCACATAAAACAACAATTAAAAACTGTTAGTTTTTATCTTTTGCTCGGTACAGATCAGCAAGCACATTCGTCAAATTAACAATGTATAATTATGAAATGAAGCGGATCTTTTCGCAAGAGAAATTTTCATTGACTCTTCAACTCCCAGAGTCAACTATGAAGAATTATGGTGTGGTTCTAACTGTTCAGTGTATCGAATTAATTAAATTAATTAAATTAAATTAAATTAAATATAAGAAATGGATGACTCTCTCTCTCTACGTGGTCATCGACCTCTGGTAAATTTTATGTGAAAAGCTCCAGGATGGATAAACTCAAAAATTCACTCTCTCGATTTGGCGTTAAACTTTGGAATGAGATACCTTACTATATTTAATAGAGATCTCCCTAGAAAATTTTTTTAAAAACACTACATAATTTGCTACTTAATATTTTACAAAACGAAAATGACTATATTGAAACGCCTTTGATAATAAAAAATGATTTCTAGTTAAATTCAACGACAATTATTTTATTTATTTAACTAATTTATTCATTTTCTCTTAATTCTAAACTTTCTAATTGTAAAAAGTTAACTTTCTCCGTGTACTTTTCTTTAATCTGCCCGCCTAGAACAGCCTTTTTGTTGTCGTTTGTTGTCTCTCTTGTTTGTTGTCTCTCTTGTCTTTTGAAAATCGATATAAAATGCCTGAGGTTTGTTCTCCCTTAGTGAATGGCCGAATTCATATCAGAGACGGAAAACCGTCTTGGACGGGAAACTCGTCTACAGACGGAAAACTCGTCTGATATGAATCCGGTGAAGGACGAGTTTCCCGTCTCAAATTTATACTAAACCGACGGAAAAATAAGACGGGAAACTCGTCTTAGACGGAAATCTGTCTTAAATTCATATTAGACGCGAAAATCACGACGACTTTTTTGCGCTATGCGCTTGCATGCGCTAGGAAAAGACTGGAACTAGAAAGACAGCAACTGTTTCTGGGTAAAAAAAATGGCGCCCAAGAAGAAGGTCACTGAGCAGCAGTCTCATGAAGACAATTTACCGTCCTTAAATTCATATCAGACGGTATTCTCTCTGATGGAATTCCGTCTGTGACGAGTTTCCCGTCATCTAATATGAATTCGGCCAATGATGTGTTTGTCAATAATTTTAGTACAGTTTTGATACAAAATAAGCCACATGCTCGTGACGAAACCCCTTTAAACTAGGAAGGTAATAGTTCAATTGTTTTTACTTATCGTAGATGCCTTCGTCAGCGCTGTCATCATGATGACTGACACTGCAAAAAAAAAAAAGGCAACCAGGGTGCACATGTGTTAGGTGTCTGTGGTATGACAGTTTCTTCAATTTTACGTAGTATATCAAACATTCGAAAGAGTTTCATCAGGATATCCAAACACTTCGAAGTGGGTTGACGCATTACTTCTAAAACTGATTAAATACACAGAAAAGGAAGGAATAAAATCGCCAAATCCTATTTTAATCTATGCTTCCTCTATAACTGCAAGAATATTCAACAATATTCCTTCAAGAATATTACAGCTATGACTGTGAAACTCGCAAGGTTTATAGTATGTCCCAAACTTTCAAGGCTAAGGTAGGTCACACAATGTGATGACGTCATATGTCGCGGGAAATTACGTCATCATTCCGGACGGCCGCCATCTTGGATTTTCATCTTGTTAGTAAAGCGCCATTGGATGGTGACGGAAATGGCGCCATTGGCGCTATATAAATATTTTATTATTATTATTATTTTTATTATTATTATTATTATTATTAATCAGAAAAGAAAGTCACGAAGTTTGGTGGGTAATGGTGAAATGTTTCTTAAGTTATAAACGTTCAAATACAATGCAGCGTTTACTATACTTTCGTTTTAGTTTCACAAAAGTCTTTGCAGGGAAATACAAAACTTACCCGGCAGGTCCTTCACTTCCTCTACAACAAGAATAAAATAGAAACGTAACAGATTAATAAAACAGGATTCAAAGGCTCCTATGAGCTAACTCGTAAATACGAAACTCTGAATAAAAGATTCTGCACATCTTCAGACCCTCCCCTTTCCTGGGAGTTTTGCTGCACCAACATCCCACCCCCACCCCCCCCCCCCCCCCCCCCTGCGTCAAACATGTGCCACGCAGCTTCTGACCAATTAGTGGTCGAACCTCTCTCATGTAGACCACGCATAACATTTGGATATTTTCACTAACTTAAAAAAAACACTGAAAAGAAAAGTGTCAGAAAAGTTTTACTCACTCTTCCCCGATTTCCTGCTTGACATATTCTATTTCCATTCCCTTTTCTGTTGTGAGGACTCTGCACGCCAAAACAAATAAACAAACAACTTGAGGCGCTGTTTTCCCCCTCAATCAAGGGTTACGATCAACAAAGCTTTCAAGACATTTAATTCTTCCTCTTTCACCAATACACAAAATTACTGATGCTATTGCCTGTTTTTATGCATTTAGTAACGACCAGGCTGTGTTTTACTTAACAGATACATTCAATTTTACCGTGCATCGGTTCAGTTATAGATCACAGATGACGTCAAAAATAATAATGATGGTAAGAACAAAGAAGTGGCACACGAGCCGCAGGCGAGTTGGTCACTGATGTTCTGACCACATTTTGACGTCTTCTGTGATCTTTAACTGAACAGACGCACGGAAAAATGAAAACTATTTGTTTTACACAATAGCATGGAAGAATAATTAGCCTCGTAGCACTCGACTGTAATCATGACTGTTCGAGGATGTATGTCTAATTTCGGAAATTTCCAAAACAGCAAAATGACGTTTCGCTTTGATTTCGTCTTTTTCTTAATTGTCAATATCTTCTGCTAAATATTTTCTCGATGCTTTCACTTGCCCTTTCCGAAAAAATCTGATCAACATCTTCAGAACTGGCCGCCATGTTGGACGAAACAGAGAAAACAAATTCTCCATGACGTCAGCTGTGCGTCTGTACTCTAATAGATCATAGGTAATGACCAATCAAAATGCGCGTAGAACTCAGTACATTGTATAAAGAACAATAACTGTGCGTCTGTACTCTAATAGATCATAGGTAATGACCAATCAAAATGTGCGTAGATTTCAGTACATTGTATAAAGAACAATAGCTGTGCGTCTGTACTCTAATAGATCATAGGTAATGACCAATCAAAATGTGCGTAGATTTCAGTACATTGTATAAAGAACAACAGCTGTGCGTCTGTACTCTAATAGATCATAGGTAATGACCAATCAAAATGCGCGTACAATTCAGTATAGAGTGGTGGTTTTCAATTGAGTGTAGTGAAACCAAAACCAAAACCAAAGTTATTAGCGGAGCTCTCTGCGGAGCCCCATACTCATAGAACCTATGGCCGTCATTTTTCATGGTCATGGCTAGCAGAATGTTTCGCGGGCGCGTCGTGTGCCCGCCCGCCGTACGCGTTGGGCAGGGCTAACTCGCGGACTCGTATGACGTCGCAAAACATGCGCGTATGACGCAACACGACATCCGGGATGTTAGCAATTTTGCGGCTACATGGCCAAATGTCACGTAAGCTGGGAAAACACTTGATGTTTTTCTGTGTTTAGCGGAGAAAACCGGTCGTCAATCTTAATTCTTGTGCTTCCGACCTTTCACCTTAGTTAAGCTTATCATTGGCTTTCTGTTCAGAGAGCTTCGCTGTTAGGCTCTGCCTATCTATATATATATTACTTTGACCAATCACAACAGACACAGACAATCCAATGACCCAATCATATCGCGTAGCAAATACATGTAGGCCAAGCGCGGGAAAACGCGTGCGATTAAGTCACGATTGGTTTTGGTTTTACCTCTGACTGGTTGACAAAGTGGCGCAAGACTTTTTAGCCAATCACAAAGTGTAGCAATACAAAACCAAAGCAATCGCGAAATTATTTTCGACACTCAATCGAAAACCGCTCTATTGTATAATTATGATTTTATGCGATTAATGTGATAAATTATGATAATTATGTGATTAGTTAAGAAAGCTCTGCAAGTTATTTTAGCCATTCGCAAAGCGAAGAGATGAAATACCAAAGAAAAAGCTAAATTCCTTTCCACACTAAATTGACAACTGTTCTAACAGTACTCACAGGTAATATTGTTGCTTGCTTCTCTGTAGCTTTATGATCTCTGGTTTAATGCTGTTCATGCGCTTGTTTAAAGTGCGTGTCTCCTCCATCTTGTTTGAAATTTCTCTTTCAAGCGTAATCAAGATTCCATTGGCTGCTTGTCTCTTGTGTTTCAGTAATTCATAGTTTTGGCCAAGTCTAAAGGGACAAAGAACGATGGAAACATAAATAAATAAATAAATATATAAATAAATAAATAAATAAATAAATAACAGTTAAAGAGCTCTCGACAAGAATAACCGACTACACTGTGACCATTCAAATGAAAGCTACCGAGCAGTACTTTCCTGTGGTGCTGTTTATCATGCTGTACAAGGTGGTTCTAACTTTTGAGTTTGTGGATGGAATCCTAAAGTGTGACCATTCAAATGAAAGCTATTCAGCAGTACTTTCCTGTGGTACTGTTTATTACGCTGTACAAGGTGGTTCTAACTTTTGAGTCTGTGGATGAAATCCTAAAACGGTGTGACTATTCAAATGAAAGCTATCGACCAGTACTTTCTTTCTTATAGTACAGTTTGTTTTTCTGCATTTTACACGATGAAATTTGATGTTTTTCATAAATTTTGTTCTTCTCAAGCCGCTCTTCACAGTTAAAAGATTATCGCTTTTTTACATCTCTGTTCATGTATACTTACATTGCTCTATTTTGAGGAGGAGCCTCCTTCTGGAATGTTTCGTGCAGTGTTATCTGGTCGTCAATCATTTTTATGATTTCACGGTGGGCAGCAAGTTCTTCATGGCAGTCAGTAATTTCCTGTAAACACGATATATCAAACCCAGATCAGTATGTGTACTGCTAGCCTGTTCCAGGCTCCGAGATAGTGGGGAACGCGCGAGGTAAAAAAAAAAAGGAGGGAAAAATCGCGGGGGAACTGGGAGAGGGAGGTCGACCGCTCTCACCCCAGTTCCCCCGCGATTTTTTTCCTTTTTTCTACTTTGCGCGTTCCCCACTATCTCGGAGCCTGGAACAGGCTAGTGTACTGCTTATAATTTGGTTGTTCATTCTTTTGTTTGCTTCAATGCATGAATCTGCTCATTAACCCTTTCCTTCCCAGAGTCATTAGCGAGCTTTAGATTTGAGTACGTGTACGAGATTGAGTACGAGTGCGACTTTTGAATTTAAAGCCAGTCCCGTCCCCAGAACTGTCGTTCCTTCCTGTTGCAGACCAGAAGATAAGACTCTAGGTACAGTTGAACCTCTCTAATACGGACACCGAAGGGACAGAGCAAAGTGTCCGTATTAGAGGTGTCTGTATTATAGAGGTCACCACGATGGCGTCACTTTTAAGACTCCACTGACAGTTTTAAGTGTTTAGCAACGAAAAACAGGTCGACACTCGTCTTTTAAGGCCCAGTTCAAACGTCGAACTTCACATGTGCCGAATCTAATGCAAATGAGCAAGAACAATAGATTTTGTTCATTTGCATTAGATTCGGCACATGTGAAGTTCGACGTTTGAACCGGGCCTAATTTGATTAATATACAGCATTGAGACACTGTCTATCAGAAGCGTACTACATTGTACATCTCAGCTACATACTGTATACACGAATCACTGTTTTGAAACGAAACGAACTACAAGGCAATGCTGCTGCGTGTAAAAAAGTAATATAAAGTACAATTCGGAAAACGTCTTTCGATATTTGTTTTTAACCACAAACAGGAAATTGTATTACATACGCAAAGTATCATCACCTGATCACCGCAGTGTCCGTTATAAAGAAGTTAAGTTTATATGAATTTGCTCTCTGGGGCCGAGATTTAGTGTCCGTTGTCCGTATTAGAGAGGGTCCGTATTATAGAGGTCTTTTTTAAAGAAAATATGCGAGAATTTTGTCAGGACATAGGAAACTGTCCGTAATAGAGAGTGTCCGTAAGGAGAGGTTCGACTGTAAATGATTGGGCTGATTAATGGTCATCAAGAGCACGCGAACTAGGCCTTAGTACGCCCAACTCTGGAATATTGTTCATCTGTGTGGGACCCATATACAGCAAAAAACATTAACACGATTGAGATTTCAAGGAGAGCTGCACGCTGGGTCATAAATTGCTTCGACCGCAAAGATTTTATTTTTATTTTATTAACTTCGCCACACTTGGCAGGGACACCACAACAGCTTGCGCCAATTACTGTGGCCCCGTTTCTGTTTTTTTTTTTTACCCACCTCCCTGGGGAAAGGTTGCACACTGAGGGTAGTCACAGCCAGGGTTCTTTAACGTCCCCTACAGTTAGAATGTAAGGAGTTGTAGGAGACAAGGCCAACGGCTTTACGTCACCGCCCAATGACGCGATCATCTGAACTGAGACAAGATAGTGTAACCCAAATGCTTTTAGCCCTAAAATGGAAGACACTAGAATGTAGGCGAACTACAGCACGGCTATCTATGCTATATAAAATGCGAAACAGGCTAGTCACTCACGAGGTCACCAAACTACAGCCAGTTGGTCATTCGTACTCAAGTCGCTCTAAAGAGTACGCCTACACTCAACCCTAGCCGCAAGGGACTTGTATAAGTATTTTTTTCTTTCCAAGGACAATTGCACAATGGAATCAACTCCCAAAAGAGACAGCACTCTCTGCCTCACTGGCTGTATTTAAAAACGCGATTTCAAACATTTATTAACATTTATTCCTTTCGCTTATAAGCGCCATTTCTAGCTTGTGTTTTTCACCTTGCAGTATTGCTACCTTTTTTTATTAATATTCTTTTTCTTTTAGAGCGGTCTAAAATGCTCAACATTGAGCGACAGACCTATGCGGTAAATAAATAAATAATAAAAGTCGGACTCGTACTCAATCTCGTACTCATAGCCCGATCTTAAGTCCCCTAATGATGGAGACATGTAGTGTAGTTCTAACTTTTGAGTCTGTGGATGAAATCCTGTGGTGTGACCATTCAAATGAAACCTCTTCAGCAGTACTTTTGCATGGTACCATTTGTTCTAACTTTTGAGTCTGTTGATGAAATCCTATGGTGTGACCATTCAAATGAAACCACTTCAGCAGTACTTTTGCATGGTACCATTTGTTCTAACTTTTGAGTCTGTTGATGAAATCCTATGGTGTGACCATTCAAATGAAACCTCTTCAGCAGTACTTTTGCATGGTACCATTTGTTATAACTTTTGAGTCTGTGGATGAAATCCTATGGTGTGACCATTCAAATGAAACCACTTCAGCAGTACTTTTGCATGGTACCATTTGTTCTAACTTTTGAGTCTGTTGATGAAATCCCATGGTGTGACCATTCAAATGAAACCTCTTCAGCAGTACTTTTGCATGGTACCATTTGTTCTAACTTTTGAGTCTGTTGATGAAATCCTATGGTGTGACCATTCAATTGAAACCTCTTCAGCAGTACTTTTGCATGGTACCATTTGTTCTAACTTTTGAGTCTGTGGATGAAATCCTATGGTGTGACGATTCAAATGAAACCTCTTCAGCAGTACTTTTGCATGGTACCATTTGTTCTAACTTTTGAGTCTGTTGATGAAATCCTATGGTGTGACCATTCAATTGAAACCTCTCCAGCAGTACTTTTGCATGGTACCATTTGTTCTAACTTTTGAGTCTGTTGATGAAATCCTATGGTGTGACCATTCAATTGAAACCTCTCCAGCAGTACTTTTGCATGGTACCATTTGTTCTAACTTTTGAGTCTGTTGATGAAATCCTATGGTGTGACCATTCAATTGAAACCTCTCCAGCAGTACTTTTGCATGGTACCATTTGTTCTAACTTTTGAGTCTGTGGATGAAATCCTATAGTGTGACCATTCAATTGAAACCTCTTCAGCAGTACTTTTGCATGGTACCATTTGTTCTAACTTTTGAGTCTGTGGATGAAATCCTATGGTGTGACCATTCAATTGAAACCTCTCCAGCAGTACTTTTGCATGGTACCATTTGTTCTAACTTTTGAGTCTGTGGATGAAATCCTATAGTGTGACCATTCAATTGAAACCTCTTCAGCAGTACTTTTGCATGGTACCATTTGTTCTAACTTTTGAGTCTGTGGACGAAATCCTATGGGGTAACCATTCAAATGAAACCTCTTCAGCAGTACTTTTGCATGGTACCATTTGTTCTAACTTTTGAGTCTGTTGATGAAATCCTATGGTGTGACCATTCAATTGAAACCTCTCCAGCAGTACTTTTGCATGGTACCATTTGTTCTAACTTTTGAGTCTGTGGATGAAATCCTATAGTGTGACCATTCAATTGAAACCTCTTCAGCAGTACTTTTGCATGGTACCATTTGTTCTAACTTTTGAGTCTGTTGATGAAATCCTATGGTGTGACCATTCAATTGAAACCTCTCCAGCAGTACTTTTGCATGGTACCATTTGTTCTAACTTTTGAGTCTGTGGATGAAATCCTATAGTGTGACCATTCAATTGAAACCTCTTCAGCAGTACTTTTGCATGGTACCATTTGTTCTAACTTTTGAGTCTGTTGATGAAATCCTATGGTGTGACCATTCAATTGAAACCTCTCCAGCAGTACTTTTGCATGGTACCATTTGTTCTAACTTTTGAGTCTGTGGATGAAATCCTATAGTGTGACCATTCAATTGAAACCTCTTCAGCAGTACTTTTGCATGGTACCATTTGTTCTAACTTTTGAGTCTGTGGATGAAATCCTATGGTGTGACGATTCAAATGAAACCTCTTCAGCAGTACTTTTGCATGGTACCATTTGTTCTAACTTTTGAGTCTGTGGACGAAATCCTATGGGGTAACCATTCAAATGAAACCTCTTCAGCAGTACTTTTGCATGGTACCATTTGTTCTAACTTTTGAGTCTGTGGATGAAATCTTATGGTGTGACCATTCAAATGAAACCTCTTCGGCAGTACTTTTGCATGGTACCATTTGTTTTTTTAATATTTTCAACATAAAATTTGGGATTTTTCTAGAAATTTTATCTTTGGCAGTGTTGAGAGTTAAAAGGTTAATTATGAAAAGGTTTTCATTTGAAAATATTGCAAAGTTAGCGAAGTGTAACATGTATAATGATTATGAAGTAGGTAAACCATGTTAAAACTAGGACAAATTTTCAAAAAATTCCTCAGGTCAGAATGGACAGTTTTCTAAACACTGAAGGGTTAATTCATACTCACCTGTTCTGACTTGACAAATTCGTCATGAATTTTTTCATAGTCATCTGATTTCTCAACAAATTCTTGATGTACTTTTTTTAGTTTTTCTAGATAAATTTTATCTCCTCCCATCTGCTCAGAATCATGGCCTCCTTCATCATCAAGGAACTGTGAACAAAGAAACGCTGTTAAGGGGACTGTCCCGGCTGAAATATCGTGTTTTCATGATTATTGCCAGGAGCTTGCTTTAAGCTTACTTTATTATCTTGAAATAGGAAGACAACACTTATGAACAACACTTAGCGCAGTTTTCAATTGAGTGTCGTAAAACCAAAACCAAAGTAATTACTCTGACCAATCACAGCAGTCGTAAACAATCCAATGAACCAATCAGAGCTCGAAGCAATTACATGTAGGCGGCGTCAAGCGCGGGAAAACGCGTGCGAGCAAGTCACGATTGGTTTTGGTTTTACTTCTGATTGGTCGAGAAAGTGGCGCGAGATTTTTTAGCCAATCACAAAGCGTTGCAATGCAAAACCAAAGCAATTGTGTAATTACTTTCGATACTCAATTGAAAACTGCTCTATGACAACACTTATGAACTAATGAACACTGATGAACGTAAAAAAAATAATGAAAAAGACAAAATAACGACTAAAAAACTCAAAATTGCACCAGAATGGAAACTTGGATTTCTTGACCGCCTGCCACGAAATCAAAATTGATGAACTGTAATCCACTTCCATCCCTGTAATCCTGCGCTTATCTCCATACTACTGTTTCTGTTTTGCTCTATAGAATCTTTTTATTCAATTTAGTTGTATATTTGATGGCATTTGGCGATATAACATCATAAATGGGTATAATCTTCAATTCTGTATCTTCTCTAAAACAGTTGTCCTTCATGAAGTCACATCCCTATTTAGGTAAAATGTGGTTCTAACTTTTGAGTCTGTGGATAAAATCCTAAAGTGTGACCATTCAAATGAAAGCTACTGAGCAGTACTTTCCTGTGGTACTGTTTATTATACTGTACAAGGTTGTTCTAACTTTTGATTCTGTGGATAAAATCCTAAAGTGTGACCATTCAAATGAAAGCTACTGAGCAGTACTTTCCTGTGGTACTGTTTATTATGCTGTACAAGGTTGTTCTAACTTTTGATTCTGTGGATAAAATCCTAAAGTGTGACCATTCAAATGAAAGCTACTGAGCAGTACTTTCCTGTGGTACTGTTTATTATGCTGTACAAGGTGGTTCTAACTTTTGAGTCTGTGGATAAAAAAAAAACTAAATCCTAAACTATGACCATTCAAATGAAAACTACTGAGCAGTACTTTCCAGTGGTGCTGTTTATTATGCTGTACAAGGTGGTTCAAACTTTTGAGTCTGTGGATAAAAAAAACTAAATCCTAAACTATGACCAATCAAATGAAAGCTACTGAGCAGTACTTTCCTGTGGCGATGTTTATGTCAGCTGCATATTTACCTGGTCATATAGAGGTAAAGGTGTTTCTAGTTTCACATCCAGCTTGGGGTTGTATGAAGCCAGGGACCTGGCCTTGTAATAATTAATGAGGGCCATCACAGAAGGGAAAGTCAATGGCTCTGAAAATCCGTAGTGGCCTTCCTTATGTAAGATACGAATAAGTTTGTTCAGTCCTCCTTTCCTAAAATACAAAAAGGAAAAGGTACAGGTAGTACAAGCAACCAAGAATATTACTACTCCCCCCTGGATGGAATACTAGTCGACCACAGGGTAACCTGGTTTATATACTATGAAGTGACTAAGAGTATTACTACTCCCCCCTGGATGGAATACTAGTCCACCACAGGGTAACCTGGTTTATATACTATGAAGTGACTAGGAGTATTACTACTCCTCCCTGGATGGAATACTAGTCCACCACAGGGTAACCTGGTTTATATACTATGAAGTGACTAAGAGGATTACTACTCCCCCCCGGATGGAATACTAGGGCGCTTTCCATTCGACCAAAAATTCCGGTTTGAAATTCCGGGTATTCTGTGTGGCGAATGGAACAGCATTTTCCGGTTGGTTGTTCCAGGCCATCACGTTCCAAGTTTCGCGCGAAAATACAAAATAAACCAAAGCAAAACAAATGGCGGACTCGTTGCCTCTTTTACTTGCTCTAAAGTTGTTCGATGACTTTGATGTTAAAACGAACCATATTTTAAGCGAAAAACGATGATATTATTTTTTTCAGTGCAGCTAGCTGTTACATGCGAAGGAATTTTTTCAAAATCGAGTCGGCGACTACTTTGTGCTCGCGACTTATTACATTCGTTTAATACATAAGCATTTCTGTCGTGCTACTTACCAGTCCTAGCTGTGGCCATTTCTGCTGTTGTACCAGCTATGTTACGTGAGCAATCATACTCGAGTAAGAGCTGTAAGCTTTTGGTGAAAAACAAACATGCCGTGCACTGATATTAAGACGCCATCTTGTTGACTATGCGGACATGTTCGATTCCGGCTCAGAGACACTGGGCCGAGCAGGAATGGTCGAATGGAACGGTATTTTCCGGTTGTTTCGATTTTCCGGAATTTCATTCCGGGAAATTTACGTTCCATTCGCTTCCCAACCTGGAATTTCCGGAATTTTTGGTTGAATGGAAAGCGCCCCTAGTCCACCACAGGGTAACCTGGTTTATATACTATGAAGTGACTAGGAGTATTACTACTCCCCCCCTGGATGGAATACTAGTCCACCACAGGGTAACCTGGTTTATGTACTATGAAGTGACTAGGAGTATTACTACTCCCCCCAGATGGAATACTAGTCCACCACAGGGTAACCTGGTTTATATACTATGAAGTGACTAAGAGGATTACTACTCCCCCCTGGATGGAATACTAGTCCACCACAGGGTAACCTGGTTTATATACTATGAAGTGACTAGGAGTATTACTACTCTCCATGGAAGGGATGTTAGTCCATCACAGGGTGACCCTGTTTATATATTATGAAGTGACTAGGAGTGTTACTACTCCCCCTGGATGGGATGCTAGTCCATCACAGGGTGACTTGGTTTATACTAAGAAGTGACTAGGAGTATTGCTACTCCCCCTTGGATGGGATACTAGTCCACCACAGGGTAACCTGGTTTATATACTATGAAGTGACTAGGAGTATTGCTACTCCCCCTTGGATGGGATACTAGTCCATCACAGAGTAACCTGGTTTATATACTATGAAGTGACTAAGAGTATTGCTACTCTCCCTTGGATGGGATGCTAGTCCATCACAGGGTGACTTGGTTTATATACTATGAAGTGACTAGGAGTATTATTTCAAAGCTTTATTCCAGCATGGCTGACTGAGTGCCCAGTAGTGTCACAATGTGCATGCCCATAGCCAAATAGGATAATACCGCTTATTGTTACACAACAAGAGGCAATGAAAACAGCAAATGACCGGGCTATTTTTTCAATTTTAGCAAATCTCAAAAACAGAAAACTTTTACTCAGCCTAGAAGTACTAGTACTACTAATTTTCGAATAAAATACACCAGTTGTATCGAAAATTGCCTTACAAACAGATCTGAAAATGAAAATGCAAAACATACACAGACATCTTTGTGTATTAGACGATACATGTGCAGTTAGAACTATAAAATTATGTCTTGTTTTGTTTACATAATATCAGATGTCATTACGATTGAATTTTAGCATGTTTAATAAACATTTCTCCAACTAACCAGAACACAAAGAAAAAGTGAATCACAAATTGATATCAACATAAATTCTCACGGAAAATTGTAATTTCTTTTACGGTAAATTACCTCATCTGTTTGAAAATTCTTCGGTTTTGATCACGCTGCACTGATAATAGCGTATGAAGTTCCTCAAAGCAAGATTTAGTTGCTGAAAGCTCTCCTTTTTCTCCACAATAGCGGCTTTTGGGCATTCTTTAAAGCTTTCTCTTTCCATTTTGAATATTTTAAAAGTGAGTTATTAATCCGATGACACGAAACTACGGTTTTAAAAACCAAGCACATGCCGAGCGCAGCAGCCATTTTTGTAGAATTTGTTGGTGACCCGACGACCCGGTCACTAAAATATGCGTGCATAAATTTGCATGTAAAATCGTCACACAAAAAGTAAAAACAAGAAAAACGGAGTCCATTTTTTAACCTCATGCCGCTTCGCGCATGAGTAATAATCCCACTTCTGACACCATGTAATATTTTAGCCAAAAGGACTCGATGAAGTCAGATTAAACAAGCCTTCAGAGCTGAGCTTAATTCCAACATCGCTGACTGAGTCCTCAGTACTGTTGCGATGCACATGCCCATAGTCTAATAGGATAATACCGCTGTTTGTTACACAATAATCCCACTTCTGACACCATGTAATGTTCTGGCCAAAAGGACTCGATGAGGTCAGATTAAACAAGGCTTCAGAGCTGAGCTTTATTCCAACATTGCTGACTGAGTCCTCAGTACTGTCACGATGCACATGCCCGTAGCCTAATAGGATAATGCCACTGATTGTGACACACTGCAGCTCCAAATCTAATGAAGATACAGTCATAAATAACGAATAATAAACACACAAAAAATATACCTTAATGTCAATGTATACTCGCCAGGAAACCGTCTTGAGTCGCGAACAATAAATGTACCGTCAGGTTGATCTTTTAACCTTTCATTGACTGTTTCTCTAAAATGAACAAAAACAAAAATCAAAGGGCTCTAAGAGTCACCTCGTCAATATGAAACAACGTAAGATTAAGTCCACAGATGGTTTTAATTTTCCATACTGAGTTAGCAGTCAAAGAATTGAAGAGTAAAACAGATTTCAAATGACCAAAACATCTTAGCGTGACATTAATATGCATTGTGTGAAATGAGACTGTCTAGACAACTGGATGATGTAATTGCACTGGAGAATTAAAAAAAAGTTCATTACAGCAATCATCTTTTAATCGCGTTCGAGGAACGCAATTCTAATTTGGTTTGTGTTGGTTGTCCTGTGGTTTACATGCAGTAAAATTTGAGATTTTTTGGTAGACGGTCTTCCAAATGGCCACCCCTATTGTTTTTTTCAGGGGCTCATTTCCGCCGGAAGTTCCTTCGAACGCGTCTCCATGATCTGTGATTACTGCTAGTATGTAATACACTGGAGAATTGAAAAAGTTTACAGATGATGGAACGAGTGAAAATTTGCATATCTGTCCCCATAAACAATGTACTGTATCTTGTTCAACGCTTTGCATATTCACAAGATGAAAATCAATAAATTTCCATTCTGACCATCGGAATAAAGATTCCTTTCGCTTTCTTGAATAATTCCTTTAATGCACCTTTGTTAAAAGGAACCTCCATTGTTAGAACAAATTGACGTTAAATTGTTGGAAATAAAGTCTAAATTAAAGATTTAAAAAAATAAAACAGGTGCAAATATAATTTTAGTGTACAAAAAAATGGATATGAATATCGCCATTTTCGCTTTCAAATTTCCCGCGTGCCGCCATTTTGAATTATTATGACGTGTTACGGTTGCCGTTTGTTAAGAATCTAAGTTCTTTTGTATACAACAATTACACAACGGTAACACGTCATAAATATTCAAAATGGCAGCGCGCGGGAAATTTAAAAGCGAAAATAGGCGATATTCATATCCATTTTTTTGTACACTAAAATTATATTTGCACCTGTTTTTTGAAAATTTTTAATTTAGACTTTATTTCCAACAATTTAACGTTAATTTGTTATAACAATGGAGGTTCCCTTTAACAAGTCTGTGTTCAAGTCACTTGCGCAGGATTTCGACTGATCCACCCCCAGTAATAGTGCAAACTATTTTGAGAGTCAGGGGTGGATCCAGGATTTTGAAATGGGGGGTGAAATTTTAAATGCAATAGAAACAAAGCCTGGTTGAGGTGTTTGAGGTCAGTGCATCAGCAACATGATTGTTAGAAAAAAGAAAGAAAAGGTCTCAGAAAAGGGGGGTGAAAATTTACCCATTTCACCCCCCCCCCCCCCCCCCCTTGGATCCGCCCCTGGAGAGTACACTTATCTAAGTATGTAAGAGCAGCATGCTAGAGCAGAGCCCTGATTTATTCCACATAAGGCAGTGACATGTATGCCCCTGCCCTTCAAGTAAAGTACTCACTTGTTGATTTCCCCCCAGTACCAGGGACACTCTTGCAGTCTTTTCACAAGTTCTTGTGCTGCAGGCTCAGCAGCTGAATGTCGATGTCTTGGAGGTACTGCAAAACACAAAATTGTTACACACTAACCTAAAAACAGTAACTGACTTTTAAGCTGGCAACATAAAAAAAATGAGAACAGTTCATTCTGCAAAATATCAAAAAATAAACAGCACCACAGGAAAGAACTGCTCAATAGTTTTCATTTGAACAGTCACAATCCAGATTTCAGGATTATTTATATTAGTTCACCTTCCACCTTCCAGAGCATAATAAACAGTACCACAGAAAAGTAAAGTACTTAGAACTTAGAATCAATTACACCCAAATAGACTTCTCTCATACTGGGCGGGTCGGTTTGCGGTTAAAGCCTATGTAAGTGCCTTGGCACTTTTAGAGATCTTATAACTGGCATGGCTGACTGCTTAAAGCTATTTAAGGATAAAGATGTTACTACTTCTGAAGGAAGGAAGTTCCAGACTCTGATTGTTCTTGGGAAGAAGGAATAGCTGTGAGCTAATACAGTTGACTGTACATGTTGTATTTTGACGTCATATTTAAACGGATTAAAACAGATCATTGGCAGCATAGAAAGAACTTATCCAATCGACAGCCAAAAATAATCCCATCGATCCTTGCACGCCTAGGTACTTCATGTAAGTCAATATGAAGTACGACACTACAGTCACAATATAGTATTTCACAGAGCTCAAAAGTTGTTTATTATCATGGCAGTTCATCTACAGTGACCTCTTCATTAATCCTCATCGCGTACTTTAAGACTTGTTCATGCACTGAGACGAAATGCAAAATTTGATGCCGATCGTTATTGAACTTAAAGGATTAAGGTCCCTGTTAACTAATTTATTTTATACAATGAACTGAATACTACGCGCTCTGTGATTGGTCGTTGCCTATGATCTATCAGTTAGTGTACAGACGCACGGCTGACATCATGGAAAAATTGTTTGCTTTGGTTTGTCCAATATGGCGCACAGTTTTGAAAACGTTTGCGAGACTATTCTGGATTGAGCAAGTGAAAGCCACGACAAATGTTTAGCAGGAGCTGTTTATGAGCAAGAAAAAGAAGAAACCAAGACGAAAAGTGTTCTTGGCGACCTGAAAAATACCTAAACTGGAACAAATCTTCAAACAGTAGAGCACTAAGAGAAAAGAAGAAATTTTACTCTTTTTACCTTTCTGTTCATTGTATAGATTCCATTTGGCCGTGTGTCTGTTCAGTTATAGATTACAGAAGACGTCAAAATGTGGTGAGAACATCAGTGACCAACTCGCCTGCACGGCTCGTGTGTCACTTTTTTCATGTTCTTACAACATTTTGACGTCATCTGTGATCTATAACTGAACAGACACACGGCAAAAAAAATAAAATAAATAATAATAATAATAATAATACATTTCTATAGTGCCTTTTCTCAATGATTCGAAGGCGCTAATTACATTCAAAATACACTAAAAATATAATCTAAAAATCTACTAAGTTAAAATGGAAATCCATTTGTTAATGTGATATATAATACCTGATATATATTACCTGGAGGTTTATTTTCTCTAGTCCACTCTCCAGTGGTTAAAAGAAGATCGATAATATTGACTGTTATTTCATGGTTTTCAACCAGCGACCTGTTAGACAATTATAACAAAAAACGTTTTTGATAATTAAAGGGATGGTTTCATGGTTCGGCGCATGTGCACAGATTAAAATGCTTTATTCGCTTTCATATCAATTTTATCGGTTAATAAAACACTCACATTTACTCAATAATCACTAACTATAATTGTCCAATCAAAACGCAGGATGACCAAAATTCACAGAAAAGATTTAGATTCACAGACAAAGTCAACACTTAATAAAACCTTTGACCCGAAGGATTAATTCTATGCTCTGGTGGCGCTCTGACTGACCGCAACATTTCACGGGCAAATTTCCCACCAGCGTTATCTACTCGCTTCCGATTGGTCTAATACAATGAAATTAAATGGGTTACATTATAGCTTGCACATGCACCGAACCATGATCTATCAGTTATCTTATTTGGTACCTAAAAAACCATAAGAAACTACCAGACAGTGTCTTCAAAAAGTAGTACAAACGGTTCCTATTAAACGCTCAAATGTAGTATTATTGAATTATAGAATAATTATAGAATAAAATTATAAAATAATTATGGCCTTCTAAATGAATGCTTTTCTTGTTGTTTGTTTTTATAAATATGTGAGTATGTCTATGTACATAAATGTAAATATTATAATAAGTAATTCTTCACTTAATTAGATAATTATGTACTTTTGTTGTTGTATCCGCATATATTTTAAACATCATTGGCAGTGGTCAGCTGGATAGCCAGTGGCTACTCTGGTCACCGTGCACACATTCATTAACGATTTTTTTGCAATGTTCTAGTACATTTTTTAGTTTTATTTTTTGAACTAAAAGTGTAAATACTATTATTTAAGGTTGGATCACTTGTAAATGGTGCAATAATAAAAGAAAGTTGAGTTGTCATTTAAAATTATAGCATTTTAGAATATCAATACAGAAAAATCATTTCTCAACACATGTGAAGATATTAATTTTATCTTCACTGTGAAGAGCGAAGATATCAATACCTTCACGTCAGTTACCATGTTTGTCTTTAATTAACCCATTAACTCCTGAGAATTTTTACGTTTTTGAGTGATTTCCTGCATACACACGCCCCAACAGCTTTTGTGACTTCATATTTGAAGTTACTGGAAGGCTCGAGTTTACTGGAAACGTCATTCTGACGTTGTGATTTTGCTTTGTTAAATTCCAATAAAGTCTTCAATATGGTGTTTCTGCGATTTTTGGTAAGTCCACAGCCATTTTTCATCTTTAGTAGCTGCCTGATGAGCATCATAAAGCTTGAAGGTAGTTCAGAGTCCACTTTCTCAATGAAGCGAGTTAAGTCTTGTACTTCGTTTACGAATTTGGCTCGTTGCTCGTTGAACTGGAAAAATGGCCGCCAGGAAACGAAGTAGCTTTGGGGCTCGACTCTGGATGAATTTCTCGACCTACCATGGCATATTTTGGAAGTTGCGACCACAGGAGAACACAACAAGCGCGAAATTTTGGCGGTGGGTCAGAGTGGCTGTGGACTTAGTATATATATGGAATGTGTGGAGGACAGAAGGAACGCTGTCAAAAATTTTCGCTATTTCCCAGCATGCAGTGCAGTGATGATGTTGAAACTCGAGGCAAGGTCAGTATGCACTAGAACGAGAGGCTGTAGCGCGGCCCGAGCAATGAATAAGAGCAAAAAAATTCGCTGCTAAGCTAGGACTAGGATTGAATTTTCCTGTGAATGTTGACTTTTGGATTTGCCATTTTTGTTGTTTTTTTATGACGTTAAAAACGGTCATTTTTGTTATTGTCCAAATTCAAACGCTGATATTCTGCAAAAATCGCTGACTTTTATGCGTTTATTGGGTATCTCAATTTGAGGGACTTTCTAGTCAATGCTCACAACTGTTAGTTAGGGCAATGTTCGCGCGATTGAGAAAGTTGCAATTTTTTAAAGCAGTGGAGTCTTGTACGGCCGGTTTTGGCCGGTGTAGGAGTGAATGGGTTAATTAAATGTCAAACAAACTAAAAGGTGTTGGTCTACAATCAAAATATCTTCCGACCTTCCTTGGAAATCTCTGGAAATCTTTGTCGATATTTGAAAAATGAACTCTTCACACCCATATATTTTCTTCGATATAGCTGTTTCGAGAAAGGTTGTCAGAAAAAAGCTCAAAAGTGCACACGACAATCCCGAAAAATAATATGGGATATGATCAATGAATTTTAATAAGTCACATAAATACATGAAACCTGCGATGCCTCATCTGTACGGGACGATCTTAGATGGCGGGCCATTGGGATAAATGAGTTTTTAGGATATAACGTGGATGACTACCCACAATACCTTTCTGGATTGTTGCGTGCACTTTTACGCTTTTTCCGACAACCTTTCTCAAAACAGCTGTATACTGCACAGTGGAATCCCGATTTTATGAATACTCAATTTTTCGAAACTCACTATTATTCGAACCAAAACTCATTGCCCTTGGATTTGATTTCAGTCAATACCACCTTTGATTTTTCGAACTTCCCGATTTTCGAACCAATTTCCGTTTCCCTTGGAGGTTTGAAAAATCGGGATTCCACTGTAGTACATGTTGTGGATCAAATTTTTCTTCGGTTTGCAAATTTTCAAACCAGTTTATCTTCCCTTGTCACAGATTCATCATCATAACTTGAGACAAAGAGAAAGAAAAATCAAACTGGTTTGAAAAAGAAAAATTTGAACTACAACACACACCAACACATGTACATGTAATTACAAGAAAAGGGGGTAACGAAAGTCAACCAAAAGAATGAGCTTACATGATTTGCTGGCGGTCTGGTCGTAGCAAGAGAGGTGCAAATAGTGAAGCTAGTTTTCTGGTGGACATGTCATTCCAGTCAACATTCTTGCTGACCCTGAAAAGAAGACAAAAACTTTGAATAATCTGCTTATGTTTAAATTCTGTATTTGCAGATCTACTGTCTTAAAATCAAAGCCATTTTCACGTGAATGGATTATTTAAACTGAATCAAGTACTTGTTCTTGCAACTCAAAACACAGTGTTGCTACAAGACACGTTACCAACAAAACTGTTTGTGTAACATTCAAACTTTGCAAAGTTGTCTTTCAATGAAAAGTTTTATTGCGAGTTGCAGGAATAGTATGTCCACTACAAAGTCCTAATGCTTTTTGCAATTTGCATGATGCCTGTACATATGTTGTCAATAAATTATAATGGTTTTAATCGGACTGATAGCGATACTTCCTGTTTACAAACATTGACTATAATTTTTGTTGTTATATTCAGATTTGCCAACCGTACACATGTAAAACAAAATAACTCTTTGTTTCAGCAGTCAACAAGCCCCTGGTTGGCACATTAATATCAATAATTGACGCGGTACAAAGTATCACTATTACAGTGTTTGTAATGACACATACTGTCCAGCCCTGTCAGAATGTTTTGTTGTGGTAGGCAGAGTAACAGAAGTAGTAGGCAGTGAGGGCTAGAGATGTATTTTGTTATAAAACATGATTAGTGAACTCCAGTGTGAAGTAGATGGTAAATAATTGACTGTACAGTACCGCTCAGAGATAAGCGAACCATCAAACGCGTTGGCCACCGTGTATTCGTTTTGCAAGCAAAAGCGAAACAAAGTTGGGTTTTATTGTTTGTGGCTGTTTACTCGTGACGGATACTGCAACGAGGTAAAGTTTGCTCTCCATTTTTCATTTTATTCTTTTTGTTTTCGTCTGTTATTTGTGCATCGCATTAGATCTGGGACATTTCTGGGTACGAGAATTCATACGCATGCATGCAAGCAGAAGCGAAACTAATTTTGGTTTTGCCTGTTGTTGTGTTACATAAGTGTTCCCCACAAGTGACGTACATTACCAGTACGAGTACAGGCTACGGGTAGCCTCTTGTTGCTAATGCGTTTGCCAACGCGTTAGCCAGTGCCTTTGTTATTGTTATTGTTACGTAGGTGGCAGAATTGTCAGCTGCCAGCACATTTTGACAGGGCTGACTGTCCATTACTTACTGTTCTATTTCAAACAGGGCTGTGAATAGCCAATCACAATCAAGAATTTTGTTACTTTATATTATAATTATTAGATGTAAACTTGTTCAACAAAAAAAAGAATGGGGTTAGTTTCTAGAGAAACTGTGGTGCTGCGTTGGTGGGGGTGAAGCACAAGAATTTGGTTTTATCGACTGAGTCGATAAGGTAAATTAGCCACCGTAAAAAGATTTGAGAAAGCTGACGCTTCGAGCCCTGTTTCGCCAAGGGATGAGATGGTGTGAGGAGACTGGGCGACCGTTTTTGAGAACATCTCCGAGACATTGAAAAAAATGACAAAGATGCATCCAAACCAGTCGCGTGTCATTTCAATCTTGCTAACCATTCTAAACAACACATGACAATCTGTGGCGTTTCCCTACACCAGGGCAACACAGAAAGCCGTAAAAACTTAGAACAAAAAAATCATCTTTCGAATCGGCACTTTCAAACCCCACGGAATTAATGAACGCTTTTCATTCAACTAATTTACATTTGTTTTTCACATCACCAAATTTCTACCAATAGCGTAGCTCCACCTACTACATAAAACCACACACTACCCACAATCCCTTGATTCGCTCCGACGAAGGGCTAGCGCTCGAAACGTCAGCTTTCTCGAATCTTTTTACGGTGGCTAATTTACCTTATCGACTCAGTCGATAAAACCAAATTATCGAGAAAAAAAAGGTCTGACCTGTATAAATGTTCTAGAAGATACATAAGGAGAGACTTGTTTTCATCTGGAAGATCTTTAACCATTTCTGTGATTTTTGCACCAACAGATTCTCTACTTCCCGCTTAAAAAGAAACAAACCATAACTTTTCAATAATTATTTAATAAATCATATCACAAATAATATACAGAAAGCATAATTTTTTTACACCAGCTTGTAACAAGGATGGTACTTACCTTTAAACGTGTTTACAAAGGAGAGATACTTTTCTTCAGTGAACACACACGTGGGAAGCTCATTTAGATACATCTTAAGAACTGCTGAAACACAGTGAGGATTTTTCCATTCTTCGTCATCCATGTTTACATTCTTTGCACCTGAAGAAGAAAAGCATTTCAACAAGACCCTCCATCTAATTAAACCTGGTGATTATTGTCAAACCTTTCATGCCCAGAGCAATTATGGAGACGTGCTGTGGTTCTAACTTTTGAGTCTGTGGACGAAATCCTGTGGTGTGACCATTCAAATGAAACTTCTTCAGCAGTAATACTTTTGCATGGTACCATTTGTTCTAACTTTTGAGTCTGTTGATGAAATCCTATGGTGTGACCATTGAAATGAAACCTCTTCAACAGTACTTTTGCATGGTACCATTTGTTCTAACCTTTGAGTCTGTGGATGAAATCCTATGATGTGACCATTCAAATGAAACCTCTTCAGCAGTACCTTTGCATGGTACCATTTGTTCTAACTTTTGAGTCTGTTGATGAAATCCTATGGTGTGACCATTGAAATGAAACCTCTTCAGCAGTACTTTTGCATGGTACCATTTGTTCTAACTTTTGAGTCTGTGGATGAAATCCTGTGATGTTACCATTCAAATGAAACCTCTTTGGCAGTACTTTTGCATGGTACCAATTTTGTTTTACAATACCGAAAAATCCCAAAATTAACCCTTTAAGCCCTAAGAGTGATCAGCATCAAATTTCTCCTCGTAATATCAATGCCTTATCAATCAAAAAGGTCACAAGAATTAAGGACATGATCACACAAGATGAATTCTCTTGATATCCAAAAAATTTCTCTCCACTTCTTCTATAGTGGATTATTATAGGAAATGTATAGGGACAAGAAATGAGAATTTAAATTTTGATGTTAGGGCTTAAAGGGTTAACAATTGCAAACCCGCAAAATGCGAGTGGTTTTTGAAAGTTGCGAGTCTGAAAAATATCCTCTAGCAAATTTTTGCGAGTAAGCATTTCTCTAATAAAAGTTGGAGGGAAAAAGTCATTGTTCCTGGAGAATTTAGTGGCAAAAATTCAGACATCATCGAATGTCATCCACGGGAGAAAATAAGTGTGGTTTCACACAGAACCTGTGCATACTTTATCTATGCATTCACATTTTGTTGGAATCAGCAACACAACAGAAGAGAATGAATTTCATGCTTTGTGAGCCACTTTTGTTGTAGATGTCTAAATTGACTGCTTTTTTTCAAGAGGCCCTCAACCTTTAATACTACCGGTAATGTGACCGATGATGATGATAACCTCTTGCCCGACAACCCCAAGCCACCAAAGAAACAACAGGTCAACACTGGCAAAGAAGACTACACAATTAACAGTGTACTGTTGTTCGGGCGATCAGTGCTCATAATGATAATAAATAAAAGTTTTGAAACTGACCTGTTAAAAAGTTTAAAAGTGTACTATTTAGGTATTTTTACCATATTTTCAAAGTCATCAAAGGGAAAATAAAATTATAGCTAGACTAAGTGACCTTTACTAGTTTCGCTAGTAGAAAAAAATCTTACTAGCAAAACTTTGCTAGTGGACTAAAAAATTAAGTTCAACCCCGAAGAAAGGTTAGAAAATAATGGATTGCATATTAACTATCACTCTGCAGTTGATAACAGAAATACCTTACTTTGATTTAAAGCAGTCCTGAGTGCATTCTTTTCGCTTCCAGGTGGTATGATGCTATGAATGCCCATTTTTTGTAAACCTCCTCTATCTAGTGCCTGGACACATTTCATAACTACGATTGGTGCTGGCCTTTCGACTGGACGAAACTGAAATCCCAGTTCTGCTCCAAAAACTGGAACTATGACAACAAATGGGGAAAAATAAATTAATGATTTGAATGTACCTTTTCACTGACATTTTCATTGCAGGAATCATCTGGCATCACCTTTGTCATCACCATCATATTCACAGTGTTCTCACCAGGCCGTGGCCTTGCGGGATTCCCGCAAAAAAAATTGAGATGGCGCACCAAAAGCCAAGAAGATGCGCCCGTCAGGGCGCAGGAGCAAGCTTCGAGTCAAACAGACTTTTGAATGTTTGTGAGTAGTTTAATGGTCAATCGAACACCCCAGCATTTTGCTTGTTCAAATGAATAAAAACATTATTTTATCAAAAAATTTAAAGCCTTTTATTTTATTGTCTTTACCCTTGTTGGTCACAAGTACGTGGTGAAGGTTTGCGTAAGTATTGCTATCAAATCGTAAACATCTTGTCTGCCATGTTGGATCAGGTAGGTACTTCATGTAACAGACCTTTTGGAGTGACTTTGTCTCTCTGATATTCTTACAGGGCCCCTATTTTTCAGCAGAGGGGGCCCTGTGACTCCCCAAGGCAAAATCCTGGTGAGAACACTGTATTGACCATCGTAATCACTACTGTCATCATTATCATCATGGTCACCATAACCAGCACCTTCACTGTTGTCGTCGTCGTCACTACTGTCATCTTCTTCGTCATTATTATCATTGTCATCACCACAATCAACACCTTCACTGTCATCATCATCATAACTGTCATCAATGCCACCATCGTCATCGTCACTGTCATCATCACTGTCGCATCATCATCATCATCATCATCATCATCATCATCATCATCATCATCATCATCATCATCATCATCATCATCATCATCATCATCACTATTGCCATCTCCATTGACATTATCACAATCAACATAAACATTTAAGTTTTATGAACTGACTTGAAGGTATGTGTAAATTGAACACCATTAAAAAGTTAAAAAAACTGCCATTTTAAAGGGATGGTTTCACGGTTCGGCGCATGTGCACAGGTTAAAATGCTTAATTCGCTTTCTTACAAATTTTATCGGTTAAAAAACATGACTCGCATTTAATCACATACTACCATAATTAATAGTCCAAACAAAGCGAAGGATGACCAAAATTCACAGAAAATTTCAACGGATTACACCGACAAAGTCAACACGGAATAAAACCTTTGACCCGAAGGATTTATTCTACGCTCTGGTGGCTTTCATGGCGTACATGGGTATGTATGATCATCCATTCAATCAGCTGAATGACCGTGATATTTTCATGGGTAAATTTCCCTCCTGAGTTATCCACTCGCTTCCGATTGGTCTAAACAATGAAATTAAATCGAGTTACGTCATAGCTTACACATGCGCCGAACCATGAAACCCTCCCTTTAAGTGTAAGCCCTATGTCAGAGTGAATTTTTTAATAAGGACTGGCGAGGAGAATTTGCATGTTTTAAGTTATTGTGCTTACCCTCTGCATCACTCTCTCGTCTTTTTCTGACCCTTCTTCTTGGACACACAACAATACTGTCGAACATGCACATTCTGTGACACTGAAAGCCACACTCTGAACACTGCATCCCCTGTCGGTACAATCCCCATAGAGCCTTGCCACATTTATCACACCACTGTGCAGTGTGGAAAGTCTCCTCTTTAAATAAATGGCTTCCTTTAGTACCTTAAAGGGAAAGGAAACAATTCTGTGACTAGCAATTCATTTGACAGTGTGTTTAGCTACCATGCTGGATTTCAAAACCATAGGGAGTGGCACAGGCAACTTAACAGGGGTTGGGAGGAGGCGTCCCGTCTTCTCCTTTCTGCCAGATGCCCCCCCCCCCCCCATCCCCCCATCCCCCCCCCTCTCGACTGCATTTTCTGCTTTCCTCGATCTTCCTCTGCTTTCAGAATCGAAGATAGTGGCGAAACATTTCACTTTTCAATGACAAAGCAAGAATGTATACTAACCACTCTTGGCTAATTGAAGACTGCTGAATACTTCTGATTTTCTCTGTTGGTGGTAAAAACAAAAATCATGAGGGTTATTTGCACTCATTTCTTGATAAAACATTAGTACAACTGCACTTGCTGAGTTAAGTAAATAATATGCAGGCCTTCTGAAGGCGTGGTAAAATGGTAAAATTAAGTGGCATTTACTGGGCAGATTGCACAGCAAAAGCAAGCTTTTATGATTTTTCTACTAGCCTGTTTGTTACTGCAGTTTTCAGAAGAGACAGTTGTACTAACTTTTTTCAAGGAATAAGGCAAAGAAATTGACCCTAAAGTAACTGAGCAATTTTTGGTGGTATTTAGATCATGTAGTATTACGTGAAGTACAGACTACATACCAGAAAAAAAGAAGCAGATAGCATTCAAGTAATAAACTGCTGCATAGCAGTACCTATGGCGGTGTCCAAATTCCTTTTTTCCAAATTGAAATCCCAGACAAAAGGGAATGGGACTCTAGATCCGATGCTTTGCATTGACTTGCAATCACTTTAACCCTTTCACTCCCAGGGGTGCCAAAAATCAAAACTCAAGAAAAATTCCAAATTTCATTTTGTAAAATATTGAAAAACAAATGGTACCATGCAAAAGTACTGCTGAAGAGGTTTCATTTGAATGGTCACACCATAGGATTTCATCAACAGACTCAAAAGTTAGAACAAATGGTACCATGCAAAAGTACTGCTGAAGAGGTTTCATTTGAATGGTCACACCATAGGATTTCATCAACAGACTCAAAAGTTAGAACAAATGGTACCATGCAAAAGTACTGCTGAAGAGGTTTCATATGAATGGTCACACCATAGGATTTCATCCACAGACTCAAAAGTTAGAACTACATGATTGTAAACTTCACATCTCCTTAATTAGCTCTGGGAGTGCAAGGGTTAACCTAGCTCAAATTTGTACACTAGTATGTGGAAGTGTTTCACCATTTGGCGACCAAATGCAGTAAAAACGTGCATATAAGAACCTAATTTTTAAGAACCTGTTAGGATAAGATTTCCATTAACATTTAGACCCCCTTTACGTAAAAACCTGTTTTAGCCTTAAATTTGAAACAGGTTCTTGTTTTATAGAATTCATAAATCAAATAAAACAAGCTCTAATGGGAAATGAAAATGAAAATCCCTTGCAATGTCATTGCAGATACATAGAGCAGTGATTTCGTAATTGCTTTGATTTTGCATTGCTAAGCTTTGTGATTGGCTAAAAACCTTGCGCCATTTTCTCAACCAATCAGAAGTAAAACCAAAACCATGTGACTTGCTCGCACGCGTTTTCCTGCACTTGGCGCCGGCTACACGTATTTGCTTCAAGTTCTGATTGGTTCATTGGAGTGTCTGCGAGTTCTGTGATTGGTCAGAGTAATTACTTTGGTTTTGGTTTTGCAACACTCAATTGAAAACTGCTATATGTGGATACTATACACAACTGTAACTGCACAAAATAATACAGTTGCCTCTTTTCAGTGTATAACAATATCAACAAAGTCTTGAGTTTCATACTGATTTCACACTGTATTGGACTATATTCCAAAATGACAGTTAAGAAAATAAGAACATGTTTAAGAAACAAATTTCCCAGTAAACACCAATTTATTATAAAAACCTTTTGAGGCTAACTTGGAAAAATGCAGGTTCTTGTATGCAGGTTTTTACTTAGTTGCACGTCAAGGCAAGTGAAGCGCAAACAGTCAAGTAATTACAAACTTGCATGCACTTGAGAGTCAACTTGTACATGTAACTTCATTTGGCCACCCAGCACAAGTTGTCATTTTCCAACTTGTGTTGAATTGCATTCCTGTTTGGTCAGGGCATAAGATAACAACCAATACTTACAATCTCTGACCGTCCAGTAAACAGTTCTTGAACAGCAAGCAAAAGAGAGTGCTTATGAGTACTGTCCACAATATTCATCTGATTTAGTAATATGTCTGTCAGCCCCCGTAGCTTTGCCCCGTTGATGTCATGTTCTCTGAACACCTCTGCATACAAGTAGTTGTTAGTAGCTGCAAGCCACAATAACACATCATTCACTTGCCACTCTTCAGGATCCTGTGTGTGAAAGTGGATTTATTACTTGGTGTGCATAAACATTGGGTCCGGACCCATTAAAAAAGTGTTACAGACCACAATCATGTGCTTGCCTGTGTAAACAAACCCACCCATGTCCAATACACCCGAACTGAGTCGGGTCATCTTGAAGGACAGTCGACTCGTCCTAGTGGAAGTCAGGTCATAAAGTTTATCAATCCTATCACGGTGACTGGAAGTAGAAATTAAAAGCTTGTCTGAATGCTTACCAGAAGTTTAATCTTCAAAATGTTGACGAGTCGCCACAACCCATATGTATATGTCATTCTTTAAGCGTGAAACGATAAATCCATGCCAATACACCAAATATATTTTTTATACTGTATTTTTTCTAACTCTCTCGTGAACTGACTTCCGCTGAGTCGAGTCGACTTGCACACAGGCGAGTCGTGTTGAGCCGGGTCAGGTCATGTCGATTTGACAACCTTTTCATCTTCCTATAAATTTCATACTGCATTTTTTCTAAGTCTCTCGCGAACTGACTTCCACCGAGTCGAGTCGACTTGCACACAGGCGAGTCGTGTCGAGCCGAGTCAGGTTTTGTCGATTTGACAACCTTTTCACCTTCCAACAAACTTCACACTGTATTTTTTCCAAGTCTCTTGCGAACTGACTTCTGCCGAGTCGAGTCACTTACTAGAGGGGAGGGGTGGTGAACATTGAGCCTGTGACATGTGATGGTCACCTGCCTTACCCATGGGGATAGCATTGGAGGGAGGGGAGGGTGGGGAGTTGAGATACAGGGGGTAGAGGGTCAGTGGAGTGAACCACTTACTAGAGGGGAGGGTTGGTGAACATTGAGCTTGTGACCTGTAATGGTCACCTACCTTACACATGGGGATAGCATTGGAGGGAAGGGGAGGGTGGGGAGTTGTGACACAGGGGGTAGAGGGTCAGTGGAGTGAACCACTTACTAGAGGGGAGGGTTGGTGAACATTGAGCTTGAGACATGTGATGGTCACCTGCCTTACCCATGGGGATAGCGTTGGAGAGAGGGGAGGGCGAGGAGTTGAGACACAGGGGGTAGAGGGTCAGTGGAGTGAACCACTTACTAGAGGGGAGGGTTGGTGAACATTGAGCTTGTGACATGTGATGGTCACCTGCCTTACACACGGGGATAGCGTTGGAGGGAGGGGAGGGTGGGAAGTTGAGACACAGGGGGTAGAGGGTCAGTGGAGTGAACCACTTATTAGAGGGGAGGGTTGGTGAACACTGAGCTTGTGACATGTGATGGTCACCTGCCTTACACATGGGGATAGCATTGAAGGGAGGGGAGGGTGTGGTTGGATGTAGGGAAGGGAAAGGTCTGAAGGTGTGCAGAATCTTTTATATAGTGTTTCGTATTCGTGAGTTGGCTCATAGGTAGTGCTGCAACGATACAACGGTGCACCAGTGAACCGCGATATTTTTTGTCACGATACAAATATCGATATTTGAACAACATATTGCGATATTGCGATATTATGATTCTTCATCAACATTCAGAAATTACTGTCTTAAATGACTCCTTACCCAAGTCCAAGCCTTTTTATAGCTATTTATTAAACAACGGGACAAGAAAGTTCCATCCTTGATTCTTATGGCTTCGCATGCTTCCGATGCATATTTTTCATAATAATATTAGTTGTCAGATGACACAGTCTTGCACACCCGCAGGAAAAACATGCGGTTCGCCGCAAAATGTCTTCCCGTGTTGGTGGAAAAATGTATGTAATGATGTATCGTATTGTGTATTGTATCCTGGCACTTGTATTGAGATATGTATCGTATCGTGAGAAAATGTATCGTTGCAGCCCTACACATAGGAGCCTTTGGTTATCTGGTCAGTCGGGACATTGGAAATGAATATCGGGGGAAGGGGGGGGGGAGGGTAGTAATATCCCTAGTCACTTTACGCTACAGAAACCTAACAAAATGGTTAAAGAAGCCATGTGACTGGACTACATCCCATCCAGGGGGAGCAGGGGTGTACCTTACGATGGACAATTATCCTATCCAGGAGGGGAGTAAATTAATTGGTGAGTAACTAATAACAAGATTACACGTATGTAGAGGGACTTACAGAAACAAAATGAATATAGGTATCATCATCATCATCTTCCTGGTCTCTTTTGGGATGAATTTTGCAAGGAAACTTAGACAGCTCTACTGCACATTGCGGATGCCACGACAAATCACATACTGTGTAAAAAAAAAAAGAACAAAAATTGAAGCAGTTCTTACAGCCCCAGTTTCAAAAAGTGCCTGCAGCCAAAGAATTTTGCTGCCTTCAGTTTCGAGAATGTTTGCTGCCTACAGTGAGTACTTCATAATGTATTTCACTTGCGAAAATACATTTTCCCACTTCGTTCAAAATGTGCTGGCAGCCGGCAATTTTGCCGCCCACAGGCAATTATTTGCTGCTTAGTTCACAGTAATTTGATTTCCCCAGGACCCCTTGGACTTGGTCCTTTCTGCCTATGACTCAGTTTATTACGTTGCCTAATACTGTGAGACATTTGAGAGGGCTGATCTCCAACACTTACTGCCTGCATTTACTACTTCTGTTTCCCTACCTACTACACTACAAAACATTTTAACCCTTTATTAATAAGCCCTAAGAGTGATTAGCATCAAATTTCCCCTTGTAATATTAATGCCTTATCAATAAAAAAGGTCATGAGAATTAAGACATGACCACATAAGACGAGTTCTCTTGATATCCAAACAATTTCTCCCCACTTCTTCTATAGCAAATGTATAGGACTAGAAATGAGAATTTAAATTTTGTTAGGGCTTAAAGGGTTAATATTAGTCAAGCTATGGCTACTGACCTGTCTGTGGCTTGATGGCACTACCTTGTTCAAGCCCTGTCCATGCAGATCTTTTGTTTGATCGAATTTTACTGTTTTGAACAGAAACTGATTTTGATAAGTAATAGCTGAACTGAAGATTTTAACCCACCTGAACATCGAGAAACCTTGTTTTCAACTCCCCATATAAAATCCTCACCTGAAATTAAAACACAATGACAAATTTCTTTGTAAAAATGTGGTTTGTACATCAACATATGTTACAGACACATAAACTTACACTGTCATAGAATAAGACCCTAGCAATGATAAAGCAAACAAACGAACACCGTGATGCAGCCATCTATATTTTAATCGCTGGAAAAACGGGCGTTCATAAGTGACAGGGAAGATTGCTGGATCCAAACAGAAAAGAAGTCGCGCAGCCAACCATTATTTCACCTGGACCATGGATCCTTATTATTATTATTATTATTATTATTATTATTATTATTATTATTATTATTATTATTATTATTATTATTATTATTATTCGATTCTCTCCAGTTGCCGGATGTTCTACTGGGTAAATGTTTATTGTGTCCCAGCCACTCCCCGTAGCTTAGAGACACAACACTTTCCCAAGAATGGCCGATATTTGTACACTTCCAAGGAAGTCAGGTACATCTAACTTTCCAAACCAGGTCTTTGCACCTTTCGATATGCTTCCAAGAGCACCAATCATGATAGGTATTGCAAAGATGCAAGGCTCGATATACATGCACATGGATTTTGGGAGCCCCAACGATCAGCCTTTTTTGATGTCAGGGTTTGTCACCCAAACGCTGAATCGTACAGGAATCTCAGCCCAGATCAAATCTACCATATGCAAGTGAACGAGAAAAAGTGCCAATACTCTAGTAGAGTCCTCGACGTCGAACACGTGACATTTACACCTCTCGTATTCACAACAACCGGTGGAATGGGTAAGGAATGCTTGATGTATCACAGTCGCCTAGCTGAGATGATCGCGATAAAGAAAGGAGAAGATTATGCGAAAACAATTTCATGGGTCCGTGCAAGAATATCTTTTGCACTTCTAAGATCTGCACTGATTTGTCTGAGAGGGTCATGGACTGCAAAGAGAGCATCTTGGGACTTTAGAAGTGTAGATATAGATACAGAGACTGCCGAAGGAGCTATTAATTAGTTCATTTATTTTTAAATTATTATTTTTGAACTTGTGAAAAGAATTGACTACATTTTTCAATCAATATGTATATCAATATATTTTAATTACGTATCGTTAATATTTAGTATTTGTTTTACTCCATTAGTTTTTCAAATTATATATTTTTGAATATCTATTTGCTTAAAAGTGTTATGAAATGAAAATTTATATGAATGAACTTTATAGCTTTTTTCTGCAAGTGTACATAAGATTGATGTTAAGGTTTAATCGATTTTTAAGAAATTTGTTAATAAAGTATTGTCATTATTATTATTATTATTATTATTATCTCACAATGTCTAATACTATTTTTTGTTTGCAAACGTGTGCCATCCATAAATCTGCTTATGACGCCTACAATTCTAAAGTCTGGTCCTTGTTTATCTGGTGGACATCTCCCAACTGCACTGAGGGGCTGGCACATACAAGCTGGAAATTAGTTTACCACACTGACCATGCCACTGAGATGTAGCCAGTGTTCTCACCAGGCCACGGCCTTGCGGGATTCCCGCAAAAAAAAAATTGAGATGGCGCACCAAAAGCCAAGAAGATGCGCCCATTAGGGTGCAGGAGCAAGCTTCGAGTCAAACAGACTTTGGAATGTTTATGTTTAATGGTCAATTGAATACCCAGCATTTTGCTTGTTCAAATGAATAATTTTAAACACATCAAAAAATATAAAGCCTTTAATTTTATTGCCTTTACCCTCGTTGGTCACACATACGTGGTGACGGTATGCATAAGCATCGCTATCAAATCGTAAACATCTTGTCCGCCATGTTGGATCAGGTAGGTACTTGATGTAACAGACCTTTGTGTCCCTCTAATATTCTTACAGGGCCCCTATTTTTCAGCAGAGGGGGCCCTGCGACTCCCCAAAGCAAAATCCTGGTGAGAACACTGTGTAGCTGTACATCAACAGTCAGAAGTGGTGACCTTGCCTTGGATCCTGCACAGATCTTGCTTTCTTCAGTATTCTTAAAGTAACTAGGTATATTTTCGAATCTTCTGGTATCTGATTGCCCCGAGCTCTAGGGGTGGTGAGCCCGCATTTTTCTGGGAGTATACGTTCCCTTATTTTTCCCGCTGTTTGTTTTAAGGGTTTTCGTAACAGGCGGGCAAGCATTTGAATCAGTACCAGTCCATTGCAAGGTTCACACAACTTGGGAGCTTACCTTTGTGCCTTATATTATTCATACTCTTCCTTTTACTTTTCGGAATTTCAATTTTTCTTGAGCGAACATTCCGTATATCAGCCACCGATTTTGACTATGGGTACACCTCACCTTTCTCCCACTAGCTCCGAGAATGTAGTGATCTCTTCCCCTTTTGAACGTAGAGCGGTTTCTCTGCAAGTAACCGCATTTATTCCAAAGCTTCCGTGTGAACTCTGTACATTTCTACTTAGTGGATTAGCCAGGATTATTTTGAAAGTTTGTGGTCCCTCGGTATATACTTGGGGCATAATGGTATTACAGGACGCTAATCCCACCTCACCAGATCCGACATCTCATCACAACCACATCTGTGCAACCCCACTTTTGTCAAGGTTGTCATAACAATGTGCAAAACTGACCCTTTCCAGGAGACAGCCAAGCTCAAACTATTCTTAAAGTTCCTCAGAACCTAGCTACCTGCATCTCCAGATATTGCTAGCTGGAGAACACTGTAATGTCTCACATACTTTCCAAACACTAGTTTATCTCGTCGTCATGCCATAGATACTATATTTAGTTTATTTCGATTGACAATTCTTGGCTGCACATGGCATTGAAAAATGAAAAAAAAAAACAGTTGTGGGTTGTTTTTGCATTACAGGTGCTTATGAGCCCATTTAATGTCACTAATCGTGAATCCAATCTTTTGCGATGAAAATTCTTACTCCATACATTTTTACTAAAAATGTTTAATACTCATTCACCTCTTACTCTTGAACAAAATGCTCTGGCGCGTCAAGATTTTTGTCCCCCATGACTAGGGATATGGGCCTCACCCTAGTAAGGCTTAGCCCTTGGAGACAGGTCCAGAGAAATATCCAGAGAAATATCCATTCCAGGGTGGGTACCCACGGTCCCACCTGATCTGTACTCCCCCCAGGAGAGCACCCCTTTCCTGGTTCCCTAGTTCCCTGTGACTAGGGATATGGGCCTCACCCTACTGGAGACAGATCCGGACAACATCCAGGGTGGCTACCCTCGGTACCACCTGATCTGCTCTCCCCCCAGGAGGGCACTCCTCTCCTGGTCCCTGGAGGGTTCCCTAGTGGAACTTCCCTGCCACCATGATTTTACCCATCACCTGTGCATTGTTGTCCGTAATTACCATAGATACCAACCAGCCTGCCTCAAAAGAGGATCATTAATCACCCCTTTTAATACGTGCTGTCATCACCATCATCACTAATGTCATCATTATCACCATCATCATTACATGTATATTCACCATTATCATAATTACTTGTGGCGCAGCCCACGAGTTGTAAATCCAGCTCTGAGTTTTATTTTTTCCGTGTCACATTAGCGCATGCAAATTTATGCATGCATATTTTAGTTTATGTCGACAACTATATGACTTTCAGCCATGAAATACATACTGCAAAATCTCTCTGTGTGTTGACTTGTGAAGCAAAAGAAAGAACTACAGCATACAATTTCAAGTTTTCAAGACAATGCAAGGCATTCGTGGATAGATACAGGACCGTTTGATGTTGTGTTCGTCACTTATTCCTGTGGGATTTTTGTTCTGGCAAGTTTAGTGTTTTATAAAACTTGCAATTTGCTTAGCGATTGATTTGAAGTGTCGGCTACTGAATGTAGTTAATGTAGCGTAGTCTTACTTTTAAACCCTGTGAATACGCGTAGCGTAATGAATGGGTTATCAGAGACGATGGCAAATTCACTCACTCACTCGCTCACTCGATCAAAATAACAAAAATTTGACCTTGGTAATTAGCCAAATCTTAGGTAGTGTAGTGGGTAAATGATGGGACAATAGAGCCGGAGGGAGTTGAAGGACGTGAGTTTGATTCTTGCCCAGGATGGATTTTTTTCTTTTTCGAACTGAAAATTACTGGTTTTTTTTGCATTCGTCAAAAAACCCGCACTATTGCGTTACCTTTAGCATTTGTTATTCACAGGTTGGCTCGCAGGAGCCTTTGATTAGATGTTATTTCAAGCTTATGTTTCTCTGTAAAAGCACTCAAAACACTCGGGAATCAATGCTGCAATGAGTTAAAGGCACCAGGAGTTCAAGCTGTGTACAGCTTCTTGTTACATGTATATTCACAATTATCATCATTATCATCATCATTCTCATCCTTCTCATGTTTGGAGGTTGTATGGAGGACACCGTACAGAATGTAGATATGCGAAGGTAGGAAAGGGGTGTAATGAGGTGTGTATTAATTTGGAATTAAAAATGAATTATAAATGCGGGGGATAAGAGGAAGGAATAATTTACTGGCAGAGGTTCACTACATTTCAAGATAAATGACATGTTATTCTGATCTTAAAAGTGCTTTTTTGGGGATAACTACTTTTAATGAGAGGTGGCTTCGGTGGATGGTGGTTCCTTAAAGAAGTTCATTTTTATAACACTTACACTGATAACACCAAACTGGTGCTGCCGTTGACATTTCCACCAAAGAATGCTCATCTGCAAAATAGAGTTCATTTACAAAATAATTAATCATATTAATCATTTTATAAAAGTACTTTGCACCATTTTATAAACATTGCCATATGGAAAATTTTTTAATTAGTTTTTGACAACCTTTTTGACATTTTTTATTGACCATTAAATCCAACTGGCCAATCAAATACAGGGACTGAGGAAGCGCAAAACCCTGCTTCACAGTCGTTGGATCAAAAGCCCCCCCCCCCCCCCCCCCCCCCTCTCCCAACCCTGAAAAGTAATGTAAAATGATATTAAGCAACATGATCACATGTCTGGATGTCTGTCTGCTTCCTGATGTGATATATGATATATGTGATATATATATATATATATAAAGTGTAAAACTGGATATTCGTAAAACAGTGCTCAATACATTAATGTAGAGCGAAGTATATGTTTATGGAGGAAAGAAACAAATAAACTATGCTTTCATCTGGACAAGCCTGTTTCGTGGTTGCCCACTCATCAGGGGATTCAAGAATATATATATATTCTTGTGATGAGATTCAATTTTTTAAACTTTGAATGTCATGTTATTTGCACTGATTTACGTACATAGAGGAGTTCACGCTCTAAGTTGCATCATGGGTAATCAGAGCAAGATGGCAGGGAATTCAAAGATTTGTATTGGAATTCAAAGCCATCTAATTCTTCCTGAATTCGTGTATTTGACACTTTCTCTTTGAAAAGTGTAACTTATGAATTCAAAGACACAATAAGCTGAATCTGGAGTGCATAATAGTCCAAGATCAGTTTTTAGAAAAGCTCAATTTTCCCATACATTTTCTGTAATTTTGATACTGTCGAATTACAGAAAATGTATGGAGAAATCAAGGTTTTCTAAAAACTGATCACAGACTTCTTTGCACTCCAGATTTTGTGTATTGTTTCTTTGAATTTGTAAGTTACACTTTTCAAAGAGAAAGTGTCAAATATATGAATTCAGGAAGAATTAGCTGGCTTTGAATTCCAACACAAATCTTTGAATTTCCCGCCATCTTGCCCTGATTACCCATGATGCAACTTACAGCGTGAACTCCTCTATTGTCGGCTAATAGTGTTAATTGAGACAGACATTGCCAATTAATAATTACATGAAGTGTTTGATTGTCTTTATAGTTCTCAACTGCCCTTAAAGTGTGGAAACTTAGTGTGAACATAATAACTAAGTAAACTTAAGTCCAAATTTAAAAGTAACAAATATTAATTGTACCCATAATAATATAGAAAAGCCCTTGTTTGGTTGTTTAGTTACTAAATTCCAAAAATACTTAGTAAATGATAAAACAAAGCAATCCAGACAAGCCATGTGAGCTTAATATGCAGCGTCCTTCCTGCTTACATTGCAGAAAATGCTCCGACGCCTAACGGAAGCTATCATCTCTTGTACATTCCAAATTTTCTGCTGCAGAATTCAATAATTTCACTAATCTGAAAGTGCATCGGAGATTTCCTTTTTTCAAATAAAACGTAAAAGGAACAACTGTTCCGGCTCCTTTCAATGAAAACGAAATAAAATGTTCAATCACACTTCAACAACCTTGCAATGAACAATGAAGCAGTTTACGAACTTGAGGTACTGTAAGCATAAAACTGACCTGGTTTGGCGATATTTCTCGGCGGCCGTGGCGGAGGAATTGGCGGTGTATTGATCCTTTCTTGAGGAAGATCGTCTATATCGCCAATATACTCCACATAAGTGCCTGGAAACTCTCCTACTTCGCGAGTTCGCGTGTTTTCTCCGGTCAGCCAGTCTGAATAATCCTGAACAGGCTTCGCTACAATCATAATATCTCCTTCGTGGATTGCAATGTCTCTTTGATCCCGCGGCTCAAAATCATAAAGAACCTTGAACTGAGCCCAGCCTGAATCCATCGTTAGCGCAGGAGACGAACGTCCCGACTAGAGACTTTAAGTTTTGCTATTTCACCCCATTTTTTTCAGCAAGGAAGCTGCATACTTCGAGCACTCTGGGCAGAACGAATATCCACCGCTCCGTGACGTCACGCTCATTGACAGCAGAAGCCCGCAGTAAGATGAGTCAGTGGACAACTCATAAACTCTACGCGTGAAGCTCATGGAACGCCTGGTTGATTCTTTCTTTTCTGCAATTTGTCGCTAAAAAAGAAAACTATTTTTTATTTGTCTTCAGTTTAATTTTATTGTTTGCGATGTCCTTTGATTTGGTTTCTGATGAAAAGGCTGCTAAGGCTGCCGAAGAATATGCTGAACAACTGCATGAAATTTACAAGCATGAGTGCTATGGAACCAAGAAAAAGGAATGTAAGTTTTCTACACCCCAAATGAAATAAATATATTCTGGTACATGCCCACACATTCAAAGTTCAATATTTTTGACATTTTGCATAACGTCGAAATACAAACACTGCCACTGGAAAAAAAATGTTCAACATATTTCATTTGCTCGGTGTGATCAAATGCATCCAAAAACAACGTTACTAAAACATCATGAGTAGCTTCACTCCGATCTGATCTAGGATTTCATCATCATCATCATCATCATCATCATCATCATCATCATCATCATCATCATCATCATCATCATCATCATCATCATCATCATCAAGCAAGAATCCATAACACAAACCCATTAATACCATTTTTATAGTTGCATTGATCAAAGTACAATATAATTTATTTAGAAGGGTAACATAAAATTGTCTTTACATTTCTCTTGACAGATAGTTGATAACTTCTGAATATTATTTTGATAGGAATAACATGAATGAAGCTATAGATAGTCTGTAAGTATGTATTAAATTCACGTTTTTCTTTCTTTTCAGCTTGCCACTCACTAGCAGATTTTTACATGGCAGTTGAAAAGAATATAACCAAAGCAAAGGAACTTTATCACTACACCTGTGATGAACTTGGCTTTCCTGATAGTTGCTTTGCATTAGGAAACCTTTATCTAACTCAAAAGAGTAAGAATAATTGTACCACAAAACAAGCTTTGCCAGAAATTAAAAAGTGGGCATCCTGAAGATTTTTCCCATCATAAAGTTTTAAAGGATTAGGCACAATTTTCATGAATTTCTTCAAAAAGTGGGCATCCACGGGATGCCCACTTTTTGAAGAATAATTTAAGTAATGCTCCACATAAGAACGATAGCAAACTTCATTGTTCTGCGGCATTGGCTCCTCCCCACATAGAATATCTTTGATTTCAAGAATAGAGGAGCAGCTGATGGTTAATAATAATATTTCATTATAAAAATAAATAAAATCCATTTGCGTCAAACAAATTTTAGGAAATGTTCGTGCTTAACCAATCAGAATAGCAGGAGACAATAGCTAATAATTTCCTTCCTTAATGAAGTTCCCCAAATACAATATCTTTTAAAAATTGCATGTTGTGTGATTGGGTCTCAAATTACTTGAAACCTTTACAAAATTAGACCAAATGCACCTCGAACCTTAACTATTTAGCGGATTTGAGTCGAATTAAGCCAATGGGATCACTAGTTGAAACAATGAAAAAAATTGACATTCCATCGTGCATTGCCGTTCAGCGCTATCCTTCTTATGCCGATCATTACTTAACAGACAATTAGGACTGTACCTTTGAAATTTATAATAAATACAATATCCTCATTAATTTTAACCATGCTTTCAGAACACAAAGATCCTGAGCAGGCATTGAGCTTGTTTCACAGAGCGTGTGATATGGAATCATCTGGTGCTTGCAATAATGCTGGACTTGTGTATCAAAATGGAGTGAAAGGCTCTTCAATACAAAAAGACATACACAAGGCTGTGGAGATGTTTACAAAGTCCTGTGATTATCAACATCCAAATGGATGCTTCAACTTGAGTGTGATTTACTTAACCGGCAAAGATGGAATCCCAAAAGACTTGCCCAAAGCTTTTGAGTTTTCATTGAAAAGCTGTAACCTAATGCACCCATGGGCGTGTGCTAATGTGAGTCGAATGTATGCTATAGGTGATGGCGTTGATAGAAACCCACAAGAAGCAGAGAAATACAAACGACTTGCAAAAAAGTTCTCTGGACGAGAACTCAGGACATGAAAAAGAATTCAAGTTTTTTGAATACTTTAGCCTGTATCATAGGCTCAATGATAATGTAGGGTGCCATTCTGGGAATAAATGCCACCCCAGCAAGGGGTCCGCAAGGCATTCTCAGCTTTCAAAATGGCTGGTGGAGCGTAGAAACCCCTGGCCAGTGAAGGCTGCCAAAGTAGTGTAGTTTGTCACATGACACAAAATTAAATAGCATTTTTAGGAGGTTATTTCCAGAGATTGGTAGCTATGTTTATTTTACTCAGTACTGTCAATCTCAAACCATTATTCAAACAAAACAAATATAGGGGTGGCGAATGGTACCTTCAAAATCGTGGGTCTTGGAAAATTTTGGTCCGGTCTCGAAATCTCGGTTATTTTAAGTCTGAAAGTCTCGTTTGGCTGGTGATTTTTCTCTCCTCAAGGTCTCGGAGTCTCGGATACTTTTGTCAAGCATTCTCATTCTTCATCCTTGTTTGTTGTTTGATAGGTGAATCGGATATTTTTGGCACTGAGTCTCGAGCTTGGTTTTTTCCCGCATTGGGTCTTGGGCTCGGATTTTATAACGTAGCTGCGGTCTCAGTCTCGAATTTTGAAACAAGGGTCTCGGCGAGTCTCGGATTGACCATTCGCCACCCCTAAATATGTGACAAAATACTCCAATTTTTTGGGTCTTTCTGCGTGTACCGGAACACATTGTTTCTATTGTTTGTGATGTTTTGTATTTTAGTCTTGTTTTGGAGTTATTATGCACTTATTGACTGAGTGGGAGGGCCGGACGGGAAAATATTTGGCTCGAGGTCATGGCATACGGACTGAGCGCAGTGAGGTCCGTGTGCCATGACCAAGAGCCCGGCCCGACCTAACTCAGTCAATAAGTATTTTATAATATGACTAGAAAGTACAAGAATAGTCATGCAGTGCGAGGTCACTTGAACTCGAGCAAGGCCGGACGGCTTTTTCTGTACCGGCTCACGTCAACTTGCAATTCTATTTTCTGTAGGATTGCGTCAACGGGGCCGTACAGTCATATTGTAAATTGTTTTCTGTCTTTTGTTTTACGTCATTTGTGCTCCAGTACACGCAGAAGGAACCAAGAATTTTGAAAGCAAAGAAGGCCCAGAATGCAAGGTTGGCCACCCCAGCTTTTCATGTATGAGGGTATCTCCCAAATGTGGACCATTATTACTCTTTCAATGCCACACATGCTACAAAACTAGAATGGTTTTTCAAAAAATACACATTTTTATTTTACAATGGACACCATTTATTGAGTACATGTACAACATTATTCAACTGTGATGTCATTTGACCTTATAAGGAAAAGAGAACACGCAACATATCCGAGCGTATTACACAGTAGATTGCCGTATTACACCTTAGCATCCCGGTTTCAAGACACATGCTATTATAAATACAAAAATTTCAGCCAAATAATAAATCCCTTATTCACAGGTTCAACAGATAATACCTGCTGACATTTTACTCATTGCTCACATTTTTTCTCACCCCTGCTGGGCTCAAAAGAATACTATAAAGGTAAGGTAAAGTCGCACTCGAGCCACGAATGGCCCACACGGCCGGAGCTTAACCCGGTTTCTGTTAGAATGAAGCAACTAGGAATATTGCTACTCCCCCCTGGATGGGATGCTAGTCCATCGCAGGGTTACCCCCAGCATTTTGTCACCGGTACCCATTTATACACCTGGGTGGAGAGAGACAGTGTGGAGTAGAGATTCTTGTCTAAGGAAACAACACGACAGCAGAGACCAGGCTTGAACCACCGACTTTCAGGTTGAAAGTCCGATGCGCTAACCACTAGAACACCGTGCCGCCCACAAATTTTCAACAGATAATACATGCTGACATTTTACTCATTGCTCACATTTTTTCTCACCCCTGCAGGGCTCAAAAGAATACTATGCAACTCGTAAAATAACTGCACATATTAGCTGTTAAACCATCGAATTAGGTTTTTACCACAATTGCCGCTAAACTCGCAATCTGATTGGTCGACGTGAGTGGTAAATGAGAGTCCAGACAACGGTGCTGATGCTAACATCACGCACGCTTGAAAAAAAAAAACAATCAGATTGCGAGAAAGTTATAGACAATGCTTGCTCTTCTTTTAGTATCACGTCTTGTAACAAGACTTTTTCATTGTATTTTTTTCTATTGTTGTAAAAAACAAATTTACACCGGTTTTCTGTGGTGTGGACTCTTATTTACCACGATTTATATCATCACATGGTCAAAATTTGTTGCTGACTCATTTCGCTGCGCCTCGTGAGTCCACAACATTTTGACCATGTGATGACGTAAATCGTGGTAAATAAGAGTCCACACCATGGAAAACCGGTGTAAATTTGTTAAGTATATCTTACATAAAAAACTGTTTGCTGGCTACTGATTATTCTGCGCAGAGTTCTCTGTTAGGTTACTTCAGTGTCTGGTACTGTAGTTGGAGCTCAAATGCATAATACTCTGGGAAAATCTCCAGCCTCCAGCCATTACCTTCAGCAATGCATTTTTACATCATTTACTAGACTCAGTTACCAGCAGGCGACTTTTCAGGGAATTAATTGAGTCATCAGATCAGAGAAAGCAGCAGAATTGAAGACTACGTCAGTAATAAGTATAGGTAATCATACCGTTTCGAGTTCAATTTGGGATTAATTTGCACGAGTGAGTTTTTCATAAAGCTCAAAATTTCGGCGAGTGCAATTTGAGCTTTTTGAAAAACTCACAAGTGCAAATTAATCTCAAATTGAACGAGAAAACCATATGATTACTTATTAATAATTATACATGAAAAAATTTGCATCCATTTTTGTTTGGATTTTTTTTTTTTGCAAAATTTTTTTGGGGGAATTTTTTTTTCTTTTTTTGGCCAAAAAAAAGATAAAAATTTTTTTTTCCGATTTGTAATTTGCACCGGTGTTACACATTTTGCACTGGTGTTACACTTGAACTGCACTGCTCTTAGCCAATCAGAATCGAGTAATTTCTTCATGTATATTATTATAATAAGTTATGGTGAATGAAACACCTTTGACTATTTGCAAATAACTGATTTAAAACCCATTTTCAAGAAAACGTTGTAATGATACTGGCAATGGAAGCTCTGCTATACTGTCCCAATGACAGGCTAACTGTTTTCTCAGACGAACTTTACAAATTTGAGTAAGTGGCTGTGGAATTTCTGAAACAAAAAAGTATAAACCAAGTTAACATTTTCAAATAAACCTCCTGTGCGATGTTATCTCTTAACTCTATCGCTGAGACCCAAGATCAGAGTGCCAAATAATTATAAAAATTTATATAAGATCCCAAATTTCATTTTGTAAAATATTGAAAACCTAGGCAAATATGACAGTGTGTAGTTTTATTATCATGGTCTAGTCACCCCTCAGGTATTTAGGTCAAATTACATCACTTGGACTTGAGTCTTAATGGACCTAAATATCTTTTCATAAGTGGGTCACTTTAAGAAGATAAAATGTTTCTCTAGTCGTGATATATCCCTTCTTAACACTGTACGGTAAATATCACTTAAATATTAGCCAGGGTTGGCCACATTGAAATGGGGAGGGGGGGGGGGGTGGGGTGGGGGAATGATAGGGGTGATTGTCATACTTTTTAGGGGACAAACTTTGTAGATCGGTACCACTTAGGGTGCTAAAATCTAAAATGATTACCATTAGAATTAACGGGCCAGTGCCTTTTAGGGAAATGAGCTGAAAAATGACAAAATATGACGTCTTGAATTTAAAATTAGTACGTTCTGGTGCGAAAATGAATATGAGCCAAGCCCACAAAATGAGATTCCCGTATATTTTTATATTGGAGAGCCCACACCCCCAACCCTTCCCCCCCCCCCCCCCCCCCGACCCCCTCCCATGGGAAATGGGGTCCATTTCCTAGAAGGATGCTTTCTTATTATATTACTGCGGTGTAGTTCATACCAAGTCTGTAGTCCTGTAGTCCTTACCAACCCTTCCCCCACCCCCTCCCACGGGAAATGGGGTCCATTTCCTAGATGGATGTTTTCTTACTATATTATTGCGCTGTTGTCCTTACCAAGGGCAGCTTCTAGCAGCTCAAGACAATAACTCTGGCTAGTATGTCTTGCTATATCAAGCGGCATGTCATCATCTCGTCCAAGGAGTGTTGGTGATGCCCCATACTGGAGAAGAACAGATGTTAACTGGACGGCAATGTCATAGGCATGATCCGCTCTGAGTGTCAAATGAAGAGGCGTATCTCTTACTACATCTCTTGCATTGACCTTGCTGCCAATATCCAGCAGCATAACTGCACTCTTGACCTTACCTATAAAAACCGTAAACAAATGAAACTAAGACATTTATTATTTCACTTACAGGTTAACCAAAGCAATACCGAGGAATTACAGTTTTATAGCTTGAACCAATTACTGCACCATGTAAGCCCCTCCCCTCCCCCCGTGTGGAAAGATCAGACCACCATACATGTACATTGCCAGATTGCACCCTCACCCCCTACTGAATTGAAAGTACTTGGTTTGGTTACCTTGCAGTATTCCACAAACTCTACAATGTCGTTCCTTCCAGCCAGGTTTACCGGGAAAATACGTCTCGTGTTGTCAAAATCTGTTTACAATATTGGATACAGTTTGCCTTGATAATCCAACAATGCGTGCGATTTGTTCTTGTCTTACACGAGATGACCATTGTTCTCTCTTTTCTCAACCGAGGTGGTATTATTGCGATGTACGCGAGCCATAATTGAAGGACGTGTTTTCACAAAATTCGCAATTTGCAACTGACAACAAGTTTGAAATAGGAACTCGCTCGTGAAAGTTGCAACTTGCTCGCGTAACTTCCAACTTGCTCGAAGCAAACTGTCAATCAAAATACCAATGTTGCGGCGGAAGTTTGCAAAGTTGCCCTCAAAAGAACATTCGGTTTGACTGTAAATGCCCATAACAACTCTTCTGTCATCTTCGGTTTTACATTGTAAAGTGCAAAGTTGAATTTATAATAAGTACATAGAATGCTAATCAGAAAAAAACTATAACAAAACAATAAATATGTGACAATGTTTAACCATGTAAAACTGAAGATGACAGATCTTTACAATCAAAACTGTTTTTTCTTAAACTTATAGCTTGGCTGTTGCTATCCAGACCTTTTGGTCATAACAACTGTCTTAGGAATTCATTAATGTGCAAATCCAGGAAATATTCATATTCCAACCAATTACCATGGATGGCAATTGGAAATTCCAAGTGGGAGGGAAGTCTGCGAAAGCCAAAGTTCTTAAGTATGAAACCAAACTGGAATTTCAAGAGGGGTGGGGGGTATGTTTTAATCTAAAAAAACCTGTGAGGGACACATGGATATTTTCTAAAACAACACAATAATAACAGAGCATTCTTATTGACATTCCATAACATTTTGATAATTAAAAGTACCTTGCATGCATGCTTCATGCAATGGTGTCCTCTTCTGATTACTTGCAGCATGTGGGTCTGCTCCGCGAATTAGAAGCTCCAACATTATAGCATCATATCCTCTATAGGCAGCTTCATGTAAAGGGGTGTGTTTGCCTGCGTTAACACTGTTCACATCAGCACCAGCACTGATAACTAACTTAACACAATCAAGGTGACCTTGACGAACGGCAATATGAAGAGGAGACCACGGAGCACCACCAGAATCTAACCCACAATAATATTGATTATCATGAAAATAAACAAAAAATGTTACCAATGGATTCAATCAAATGTGAGTCATCCAAAATCAAAACAAGGCTGCAGTTATGCTATGAACTAAACTAGCAGTAATCACAGATTATGGAGACACGTTCAAAGGAATTTCCGGCGGAAATGAGCCCCTGGAAAAAAACAAACAATAGTGGCGGCCATTTGCAAGACCAGCCACCAAAAAATCTCAAATTTTACTGCACATAAACCACAGGACAACCAACACGAAATTAGGATTGCATTCTTCGAACGCGAAAATTAAATGAAGGAATGTGGGACAGTGCATAAATTGAAAATTAATTCAGTGCAAGGCATGAGACAATAGGAGTCATTGGATGATATGCATGTAACAGTGAATTAATTTTCTGTAATCCAACACCTTGGAGCCTCTTTCAGTGTCTTCATGTTGTTCAAAGGCACTCAACAGTAAATTAATCATGCCTTGAAATGTATACTAAACAAGAGGTTACAAGTAGCCTATACTCATGTTCAAAGGAACATGAGTATTGAGTTGAGTATTGACATGAGTTGGTTGTCCTGTGGTTTATAGGAGGCAGCGTGGTCGAGTGGTTAGGGTGCTGGACTTGAAACCCGGTGGTCCCGAGTTCAAGTCCTGCTCTGACCACTATCTGGAGTTGTTTCACGGTAGTCCCGAGTTCAACTCCTCGGCCACGCTTGTAAAATAGCCAACTGGTTTGCCTCCTGCCAGTTGGGATTTTCAACGTGTTATGTTCTATTTGCGATATTTGTTTCTATATTTAGTGTCCCCAATTAGTGCTCGCGCGCTAAATACCTTTGACACTTAAATAAAAAGTGATTATAAAGTGATGCGTAAGAAAGTTTTATGGTATATTTTAAACAAGATAAGAAGTCATGTCCAACACAGAGAAGAGTTACTTCTTTCATTCAGTCATCGTTCCTGCAAACCACATTGTTACTATTGACTGAATGTTTCATAAAAAAAATTGATGAAGTCTGTACTGCAAGGAAGCCAGTTAATTTTCTGTGTGTTATCTAATATACCTAACATGAACATTAGCAATGTAACAATAAGGGTTGCAGGAGACGGTGATGTGACACTTCAGTAACACTGTTTTGCTAACGTTATTGTTTAGAACTGGAAGTGAGAGTAGCCAGAAGTCGAGAAACTGGAAGTGTGTATGGCAAAGCTATGAACCAGAAGTGCACAATTGTGACACATATAATTCTGTAATAAAAAGAAAAACAGAGGGCAAACCTTACCTCATGCCACTCTGCGCATGAGTAATAAATATTGCATTCACTTACACTGACGAGGGTTGTTCACTGGCGCCCCTGCATCTATTAACAGCTGAACCAGCTCAGTAAAGCCTTTTTTACAGGCTTCATGTAGAGCATGCCAATTTCCTTGAGAAGTTACAGATGCCCCCGCTTCAAGAAGCACCTTCACAATTTCAAGATATCCACAAGTTGTGGCCCACATAAGTGGCGATCGTCCAAATTTATCAACATCATCTAAATGAGAGCCAGCTTCTATAAGCACCTTGACTACGTCAAGATGGCCACTCGATGAGGCTAAATGTAGGGGGAACTTCCTGCGTCGCTCTGCAATCAAACAATTTTAAAAACAAACAAAGAGGTTATGGGAAAAAATGGATTGTAGCAATTGTTATTGATGTGACCAGCAAGTCTTGGGCATTGACGAAAATAAAGCCTTGGATAAAGCTCTTAATAAGTTATCAGTGTTTGTTTTGGTACGTTTTGTATTTCTAGGTTATGTGATTATTTATAAAACACTTGTCACTTTTCAATCAATCGAGAGAGATGTTCAACTGAAACCATTCATGACTTGTTCCCACATGTTTTCCTACACTTGGCACCAGCAACATTCTGACTTGTTCTTTGGATTTTCTGTGTCAGTTGTAATTATTTCTGAAAATTACTTCTTACAAATATATCTTATTGGACGGTTAAGTGTGTAGTATCGTGGGATATTTTTACGAGTCTCGCTGTATTTTGGCGAGCCCGTAGGGCGAGTCAAAATACAAGAGACGAGTAAAAATATCCCACGATACTACACACTAAACCGTCCAATAAGAGATTTATTATTCAACTTAGTCATGAACGCCGTTTTAATCTTTCGTAATTTTTCAAGTTTGTCGTGCGCGCGCTCTTTGAACTTGTTTGTCAGCGCGCGCGCTTTATTCAAAAAATGATGACAAATTGTCATTCGTGTACTTGTTTGTGGATATGTACTTTTTGTACAGCGAATAAAGACTTTATGTACGTGATTAAACGCATATTATAGTTTGGATTTGTTTGGGTAAAAACATCAAAAGATCTTGTTAGTTTTTCTTATTTTTTCTCAGTTTTGACCGTTCCAGCTTGGGAACAATTTCAGCCATTTTTTCACCGCTTACTTAAGACTAATGCTTGAAGTGACGTTTGTGAAAAACCGGTCAAACCGGTCTTCTGGAGTACAAATACTGTGAGATATTTGTACTCGTTTTGGGTGTTATTTGTACTCTACTGAGTGCAGTTGAATAATAAATGTCAATATTCTATTGCTTAGCTTTCTACATATTGAATCTATTTTCAAGTGGTAAACATTCTGCACTTGGCATTGCTTCTTTTATCATTATTATTTTATTTTATTTTTTTGGTTTTTTTTGGGGGGGGGGGGAGGGGGGAGGAAGCCTTGAAGAACACAAATGCCATGTGTTTTGACTGAATATATTACCTTTTTGATTGACATCAGCCCCTGCCTCAAGCAGAAACTTAACAAGATCTAAGTACCCAGCCCTTGATGCAAGATGCAGAGCGGCTTCTCCTTGAGGTACTCCATGTACCACATTTGGATCCACTTTCTTGATGTTGTAAATGGTCTTAGCCTAATTAAATAAATAAGATTAACAAGGATAAAAGGTCAAAACATGACGAAGATAAATGTTCTTTTAACAAAAAAAATACAAAATAAAATAAATAGAGGTTATTCAGTGTGAAGTTGTGTAATACAGCCGAGTATTTTTACGAGTCAGTTTTTATTTTTTCGAGCCTTTAGGTAAAAATGCCCAGCTGTACTACACAACTTTTCGCTGAATAAATTAATCTTCTCCTAAAACTAAGGCCCCGACCACACAAATGCGTTTTCATTTGAAAATGCATACATTGTGATGCGTTTTCGCCTATCATCCACACTAAAACGCCCGTAAACGCTGATGAAAACGGAGGCTTTCGAAAACGGTTTCAAAAGTAGAGACTTTTGAAAAAGCATCGTTTTGAAAACGCTTCGTTTCTAGTGTGGACAGGTGAAAATGGAGACATTTTAAAGTGGTGGCGAAAAATCTCTAGTGTGGTCAGGTGAAAACAGAGACTTTTGAAAACGAATCATGACGTACTGAGAGAGTCACATGCCATCGGTTTCAGTCCAAATCAGAGCATCTATCACCTTTAACACATGCGCAATCCCCGGTCCCAGTCGTTTTCATCGTTTTCGACTGTTTAGTGTGGACAGGTGAAAACGATGCGAAAACGCTAGTGTGGGTGAAAATATTTTGCTTCGTTTTCTTCGAGATGAAATCGGAGACTTTTGAAAATGCATTAGTGTGGTCGGGGCCTAAGTTTTTGAAACTGTTTTTCCTGGCGCGCGGTCAGAAGAGTGTAATAACGCGTCATATAAATTTTGCACTCGTTTTGATGCATATTTGCACTCAAGAATGCTATGTCAAATAATAAAATAAAATAAACCCAAATATTAAAGCGTCATAAAAAAAATAAACATATAATCATGATACTACATATTGTAGCTAAAAGTACAATGTATACATATTAGCTCAAGATTCTCCCTTACTTCATCTAAATTTCCCTCACGAATGGCTGTCAAAAACTCAATCACTCCATTTTCCTTCGGATTTGCAAGCATAACGCTAAGAGGTCGGTGAGGACGTGGTTGGAAAATCTCGCCATCATTTTCTTCCTCCATGGTTCGGCTCAGCTTTCCTTATCTGTTAATATTCGTTTACCTACTTCGTGTGTTGATTTAAGGTTCGAAATGGGAAAATTTCGTGTCCAAATTAGGCCATCTCTTCCGTACTCATTCAGTTGTTACAAGTTCCAGTATCTGTAATCTGCTAATTTGAGAGAAATTCCGGAATATAAAAAGCTGACTCACAAACCAAGTTGCTCACAAATATAAACAAGTTTCGCGAGCGACTGGGGACGAGGCAAAAATGGACAAATATACATGAAGTACCAACTGGAAGTTTCCTCATGAGGAAATACTTACACTTTGTTAGCCTTACATGAAGCAAAAGTCCCAAAACAATGCGACCAGGGAACCGACGATGGTTAGACTGTGTTAACTATATCATGAAACACGACTAGGCCAGGACGGACCATTTTATTTTTGTGGGGACAAATACTCAAAACAATTCCTGCAAGGCTTTTGCACAAGAAAAATATTGCACAATAACACATTGTAAGGAAACAAAGTCGTAAAATAAAAGACAAGTGATTATTAAATGACATTAGAAAAAATCCATAATATAGAATATAATAGAGGCACTCAATTGTATACCTATATGATTCAAGGATTCTTTACATATTAAGGAACAGAGCGCAGTGTCTGTACCGTAAATCCCCTATTAAGCCCCTCGAACCACTCTTAAAAGGCCCCCTCTCTAATAAGCCCTCCTTTTGGGAGAAATTTGTTAAGCTCCCCCCCCCCCCCCCCCCCCACCCCCTCTCTCTTTTTATAGAGATTCAACTGTATTTTGACAGTATCTATTTATTTTGACAGTGTTTTTTGGCCCGCGATCTTAGCATGATGAACATTTCACAGTTTTCTCCTTTCATAACGGAGCTAACACTTACTACCATTTATCAGTGTTTATTCTGATTTATTCAGTTTGATACCACAGCCGGGGGGGGGGGGGGGGATACTCCGTTATATACGCTATATAGGTATGTGCCGCCCGATAGGGTAGGGTTTTTGAGTTGCTCAATCCTTAAATAGGGTATCCTTTTTGGTATTTTTGGTATTGTGATTCGCAGATGTTCCTTAGATAGGGTCACTAAATTGCAGTATCCACCCCAAGGCGCAAAACGATAAAGATATGGTCTGTTAAAACTGTACTACACGCCTGAATTGGGCCTTAAAAAGGTTATCAAATCTCGCTTTTCTACCCTTAAATAGGGTCAGGGTTTGAGAACCCACTTATGTCCAGGATTGCAAACTAAATTACTGTTTGCCAGTAGCGCTGTGTTAACAATTACCGGACGCAAGCTACAAAAAAGAGGAATGTTCGATTTTCAAAATTATTCCCGGGCAACTTTTGAAATACTGACACCCGCGCAATGCAATAAATGAAAAAAACACAATAGCCTTGACACATTCTTCTTGTGACGTCACAAGAGACCAGCTGGTGGTTACGGGTACCATGTCAGTGTTATTTCCGGCATGAAAAAGATTTAGTCCTGGTTTGAAACGTGTTTAAATGTTTTTGGAAATACAGCGTGGTTATTTCGCTATTTATTTGCGCGATTAATCCGACTGAAACATCTTTAAAAAGGCAAATGTCGTAGTTATAAATGCGTGGAAGCGAAAATATTGTTGATAACACCAGCGAAGACCGGTTTCGAAACATTTTTGTTCGCGATATAAGATTGTTGTTCTGCATGTACAAGGTTGGATTTTTAAGTCATGGATTCGGGAATCGAAACGAACGACAGCACAAGTGATGATAAAGTTTCGAAGGTAAGTTAACTACGCATTCTTCAGTTTTACTCTTCTTCTTGAAGATTGAACTGATAGGGACAAACCCTCGGGTAACCTTATATAATGTAAGACATATATTGTGATTGTAAATGTGGAATCTGTCGTGGATGAAATCTACAATGTGACTATCTAAATCGGAGCTTATAAACAGTTCTCTAATATGGAGCTGTTTATTTTTCAATTCGTTGTTTCGAGTGGATGGTGTAGAAAATGAGGTTCACCGCCGGTGTTTTAACCAGGTGTATGATCTTCGGGTTCTGACACTACTAAATGTGCCGGCATTTGATCTATTTTCCCCGGCTTAGACCAAATATTATGGACTTGGTTGACATCTTACTAAAGTTCTGTAGAAGCAGAATCTCTAGAAAAACTTCATCGCGAGCTAATATTTATTAAATATATGTTTTGTAAAATATGCGCCCTCCAACGAATCGCAAATGCACTGACAAGCAACGCTATGGCTCAGTCAATTTTAAGCCTATCCACCCTCCCCAGGGCATTTGTTGGGCATTTGTCATCCTACTTAACTCCCACGAGTGCCATTTTGCAAAATATTGAAAAACAAATGGCACCATGCCGGCTAAAGTACTGCTGAACTGAGGTTTCATTTGAATGGTCACACCATAGGATTTCGTCCACAGACTCAAAAGTTAGAACTACATTACATGTCTCCATAATTGACTCTGGGCGTGAAAGGGTTAGTTAACTTTGGCTCTTATCACGTTCATCGCAAAAATAAGAACATATTTGACCGTTCAGACTTGCAGATATGCTGCGTGAACCGCAAAACTCAGTCCCGAGTGGATTTGTAAATCGGGGCCGAAACTCCCGATGATGATGATGATGAAGTTGCTCTCGTCATCCCGGGGGGGGGGGGGAGGAGGGGCGCGGAGGGGGCACTCTTATATAAAAGTGACGGGCCGGGATGATGGTTAGGTACACCCTTATTTGTGATAAAGACAATAAATAAGTTGTGGTTGTCTCCTCGGCTAATGCATTTAGTATAACAGTATTTTATCAAAGTTATATTATTAGGATCTACGTTTGTTATTCGGTGCCGGGCGCGAATTCACTTTCATCCCCCAGAGGTATAAATTCTTTTTTGTCTCTAGACAATAAGATTTTAGGTTAAAAGTGATACCGTTTAGGCCCGGACACACGGAGCAACGTCGCAAAAGTAGAACTCGATTCTATTTCTGCAACTGTTTCGCGCAAAGTTCGCGATGAGAAAAGTTGCCCCGTGTGTTCGAACCTTTACTTAACCAATTAACCTGCGATCAGGCCCAACTAATGGACTGCTAGGCACCAAACATCACTCCCTTCCTTTCATATGAAAGTTCCTCACCGGGCTCGTTTTATGACAGTGATTTCTTTCGGCGCCTTTGTATGACAAACTAAAGTTTGCATACCCTTGAACATTGTCAAATAATACGTTTGTGTGTGTGTGTTTCCCATTAAAGTTCCGTTTGCTTATTTGGGTGTTTCTTGGTGTTGCGGAAGCCATTATGTTGGTTAGCTTTTGTGTTGTGGTGTGGGTATTGTTCAGTGTCCTTTGAATCTTTTGTTTTACGTCATTTGGTGATCACACATCCGCAATACCAAGAAACTACCGCTTATTTCCAGTTCCTATTGTTTTTCATTGATAAGATTAACATATGCTAATATCTAAATGGGGTAAAGTGTTACGGGAAACATTTTCCAGGAAATATTCTTGCGCGATCAATTTTTGTGAATCGCAACAAAATCCGCAACAATCGAGAAATTTTTCATGCAATAGAATATTTGTTCCAAAACCTAGCACACTCTGATAGTTTAGGTACATACACAATGAAAGACAACTCGAGTTATTGTTTTGTTCCTAAAATTTAGACAACAAAATACAAAATAGACATCTGCATTTTATTGACAATGTAATTACGGGTTTTTCTTTCATTATCTTAATGTTGTATTCACTTGCTAATTTCTACAGTGGCGCAAATTTCTGTAAAAATAGTTTGGCGGAGAGAGTTTTTTGGCGGATCGTAAAGCTCTCAAGAATGGCAAAAACTAACCCTTGAAAATAATTGCCAAGTGATTTCGTAACCGCTGAATTTGACTGTGGGTGTAACGCGGTCAATGAAACGCGCGCGCAGACTTTGTCGCGCGCAAAACATGTGCATTCGCATCACACAATGACGGTTGAACATGGAATCTTCGTCAGCCAATCAGCGCGAAGTATTAGCAGGTATCTTGGCAGTCCGTTGGGAAAACATGCTTTGAAAAATAGTTTCATTCTCTGGAGAGCGCACAATTAGGAAAACGTTCTTACAGCGAAGTTTGGGATCAGTTAAAATGGCCACGCTAACAACAAGTTATGTTCCACAGCCGGCGGTTTATAAGTCTCCAGTGGATAGATCGCCAAGAAAGTCAAGGACTGCTAAAGACCTTCCTCTTCCGGAAGTCCCAAAAGTTATTGACAACGGAAATGGGAAACGTTACTTTCGCGGGAGATTGCTTGGAAAGGTAAGAGTGTTTTATAGATTCTTTGTTAAGATTAATTCATTTCGTTTCGGAAGTCAAACAAAGGATGCATCACTTCTTCATTCTGTATCTGTAGATGGAATTCTATTTAGCAGTGTTTTCATGTTGGTGCCGTTCATATTTCACTTCTCTAAACCAAATTGTATTAAATATCTCTATCTTTGCCACTTTAAATTTAATTAATAAAAATGGCTAACGGACTGACTTCAACAACAGCGAGAAAAATTACGGAAAGCAAGGTGACAATCGCTGCATCTATTTACATATAACTAATTTATACATTTCCCGGTAATGATTCGTGGAAATACATCTGATGCGCAAATATTTCTACTTTGTAGTGAAGAAATATCGAATAATGGCAATGATCCGATCGATCTTTATATGTTACCATTTCGCACATAGAACAGTACTGAAATTGTTAGAGATGATTTATTGGAGCAGATTGTAGAACGACTATAATACGCCTTTAAAATGCAAGCTGCAGTAGCGCCCTCCGCCCATGTTCAGATACCTTTATTATTTTCGAGTGAAGTCTTCAAGAATTCAAGGTTCGAAGTTTCATTATCCAACGTGTCGCCGCATATGTCTAACTAAATAAAAAATGTATATACCATACCATGCATGTATTATAGTTCATGGTGTGTTCACAATTTTCTTTCTTTGATCTCGACACCTGTCTGCTTGAAAATAACAACTAACAACTAACAACTATGCGCTTTGCAGCCAACTAAGCCAGCGGTTCTTCCAGCACGTTTGCGACAAAATTATCTTATGAGAACATTAAATTGCTACCACAAACTCGACTACTCGAACTATTTATCCAAATTGCGTTATTTTCCCGCTGTTAAATTGCCCTCCTTTCTCCGCGACAATGGTATATTGCAAAATACCTGCGATACACCTGCACCGGGCTCGCCTGGGATAAATTGGCCAAACTACTGGGATGTCATCGCAAGCATGTTGGCATGGCAACCAGGCTTGCACAAGTAAAGTTTAAAGCTAGGCCAGTTTACTCGAGCGATTTTTTGTGCAAACAACTTTTATCGCACTCGAGCTCGCGGTCAAGATCGCAGGAGTAAACCAGCGGCGATATCAATGCGATTTGGGCGAGTTTTGTCGCCGCGATATCGCAGAGGCGCGTTCGAAACCTGATAAAACTTAGCGGCGATTTTTGGAATTTCACAGCAAATCACAGTAGATATCGCGCCCGAATTTTATCAGAGAGAAATCACTGCTAGTTTACACTTGCGACAAAAGTTGCACAAAAAAAAATCACATGTCGCCAAACGCAGCTTCGCTCCAGACCTTCTCGGCCGCCTTCTTGCTTTCAATTTCCATACAAACCTCTAATTTACCTTGATTACTCATGATGCACGCCATACCGTGAAGCGTCTATTGCAAGCAAAATAACAGGACCGTATACTTATATAAAAGAGGTATTGCGCGGTAGCGCGCTAAATGTTCTAAAAAAAATAATCCATTATTTATCCATGAAATAAAATTGTACATGTGTTTCTAGCTGGTTGGTATACACACTTTGTTCGCTATTCTCGCCTTTGAGGAAACACTAGCTCTTTATAATATATACAGTGTCAAAAAATATGAAATGAATCTAATGTATCTGTTTTTTTACACCTAGGGTGGTTTCGCGCGAGTCTATGAAGTCACAGACATGTCAACTAACAAAGTGTTTGCACTGAAAGCTGTGCCAAAAGCAAAACTTACAAAATCTGCAGATAGATACAACAAGGTAAGCTTATGTTTAGAAACTGGGGGGAAATTTTGGGCACGATTTTTAGTATAATGATGCCTGCTTATTTGACAGTATTAGTCGCGCTAAGGTTGAACTCTAGCTGAGAAAATAGGCGGAGAACGTACTCCGCCGTATATGTACATTTAAACTTTGTCTTGGCGCTGAAAATAGCCACGCATCCAGACTAAAAAGTATTTATAAAAGATGATATTACACATATGGGACAATTATTAAGGCAAAGTGATTACGTTAAAAGTCATAAGTCTTCTAGCAGTCACGAACGATTTTTTTAAACATTTTTTGCGGCAAAATGTTGCAAGTTTTTTGACATCATATTGCCGCAACAATATGCTACGTTAAAAATTGTCCGTGTGCTTTTTTACACAGTGAGTAACATTTTAATTTGTTAAAAATCGACGTTAAAAATTGCCTCGTGTACTATACGAAACTTTTAGTCTATTGTTTGTGCTATCGAAGCCTATAAAACTTGGAAGCAAACTCCCTGTTGCTCATGCGTGAAAAAATTCGTGGTGTTCTTTGCAGATCGAAACAGAAATTGAGCTTCACAAGAGCCTTCGCCAACGACACGTGGTTGGTTTTCATGGCCATTTTGAGGACGATCAGCATGTTTATATTCTGCTGGAGCTGTGTAGTCGAAAGGTAATAGTAATTTTTATGTTATTTCATTTTATACTATTCTTTTACTTGTAATGCACATTTAAGCATTACGCCATGAAAACGCGCACTGCAGAACGCTGCATGGCATTTGCCTTTAACAGTTGGCGAGATGTCCCTAAATGGATTTTAATAACTTAAAACTAGTAGTAATCATAGATTATATTGCGTCTCCTTATCCCGTGGCACCTCGTCTTGACCTAGTACCTCAGATTCAGCCACTGTTTAAAGGGGCTATGTCGCGAGATATGTCACGCAAGCAAAAACGTCGGTCCGACATCAAACAAATTCTGACGTCAGCATGAAAAGGCGCCAATTACAGCCGCTATTGGTTCCTTTACGTTCCCTAATAGTTGTTTTTTTACCTGTTCCCCGTTTTTACAGTCCTTGGTCCAGACGCTCAAGAACCGCGGCAAGCTAACAGAACCCGAGGTGCGTTATCTTATGTTTCAAGCAGTCCAAGCCTGCTCGTATCTGCACGCTCAGCGGGTCATACATCGCGATATCAAAGTTGGTAACTTTTTTCTCAATGCAGACATGGAATTGAGACTTGGAGACTTTGGATTGGCCGTGAGGCTCAAGGAAGGAGAGAAGAAGATCAAGTAAGTGAAAATACAGGGAAACTAATCTGTGTCGAGATCGGTGAAGTAATGGATCCGAAAAGAGACGCGACCCAGGACATCCCTTCCCTTTAGCTTTCACACCACTCCGCCATCAGTACCGGGTCTAGGAAAGGGGCTCGAGGGGTCCGCCCCCGCTTATCTTGCAAAATTAACTTCCCTTTAGCTTTCACACCACTCCACCATCAGTAGGGGTCTAGGAAAGGGGCTCGAGGGGTCCTCCCCCGCTTATCTTGCAAAAGTCCCCTCCCCTTTAGCTTTCACACCACTCCGCCATCAGTACCGGATCTAGAGAAGGAGCTCGAGGGGTCCGCCCCCGCTTATCTTGCAAAAGTCCCTTCCCTTTAGCTTTCACGCCACTTCGCCATCAGTACCGAGTCTAGGGAAGAGGCTCAAGGGGTCCGCCCCCGCTTATCTTGCAAAAGTCCCTTCCTTTTAGCTTTCACACCACTTCTCCTCAAGCATGTTAAGGCATGGCTCGTCCCTTGGTGTAGACCCCCCGCGAAGTAAATTCCATTTTCCTTTGGAAGTAATGTATTTTAGCCCCAAGAGTCACCAAAAGTATACAACAAACTGGATTTAGCGTCCTCAAATAACTTAAGGTTTGATTATTGTGGTCACGTGTCTGATGACGTCATAATTTGGGCAAAAAGGAAACTTCAAATGGGGTAAGGATGGTTAACGTTAGCCAAGAGAAAATCATAAGCAATTGTTTGCATCAATGCATAAATACTATCCCTGCCCGGAATGGACAATTTTTGTATTTTGTTAACAAGATATTAAGAGATAAAATATGTCACGTGACCTGTTTTACGAAATAACCCTTCAACTGTAAATCATAGTCAACCATCCCGGCCAGATTCATATAGGGGAGAAGCATACAAATACATTAACGGTTTAATTTATATCCATTATATGCCATCTCGGCACCCCATTTTCAATTTTCTTTTTGTTTAGGAAAACAATCATAACAGGTCACGTGATGCAAATATGCGACATTTAAAGTAAACAATGGTTCAAGGTTAACAAGTTTTATCCTGCTGCTAAGTTTGAGCCTGTTCAGGTGAATCACTTTAAAGTTATGATCGTTTTCAGGTTTTATGCAAATTAGTCTCTGAGCCATGCCTTAACATGCTTGAGTCCATCAGTACCGGGTCTAGGGAAGGGGCTCGAGGGATCCGCCCCCGCTTATCTTGCAAAAAAACGTAGGGCTTGAAAGGGAAGAAAAATATTTTCAGTCTCTAACATTTTCACTCGGGTCCCTCCACCCCTTATTTACCCCGGGTCTCCCTCTAATTCCCTCCATGTCCACCCCACCTATTATTCACTCTCCCCTCCCTTTCCCCGCCCTTATTGACTCCGGGATCTCCTTTTCGCACTCCGTGCGAGTAGCTTCGTGCGCGCACGCCCAAATCTTCCTTTCCCCCTTCCTTCCTAGCGCCTTACGCAGGCTAATTCTAGTACATCTTACGAGTAAAAAAACAATTTTCTTTTATGTTTTAGGACTATGTGCGGTACTCCAAACTACATTGCACCGGAAGTTCTATCTAAAGAAGGACACAGTTATGAGGTGGACACTTGGGCGTTAGGATGCGTCATGTAAGTTACCCTGAAAATGATCCTCTTAGATGACTTGGAGTAAGTGTGAAAGCTGTATCGTTGGTGTTGAAATTTCCTAACAGCAGCGACACAACTGTGGATCTTCACTTCCCTTACTGCTCGCTACTTTTTATGTCGGTGCAACGTGGCTCAATCATTTGATTCTTCAAGTAAAAGCCTCAAATGTATGTGGCTATTCAAAATAAAGCTATACTATAGCATTATTTTCCTGTACAGTGCTATTTATTATGTCCTACAGGACGGTTCTAACTTTCGCGTCTACAAACAACGGAATAAGAGATTCTTCTAGCAGGGGAGTTCGTGCGTGAAATCCTTAAAGTGCACCTAACCCCCATTTTTTTCTTTTAATCAACTCAATGTATGTTGAAAAGTCGAATAGTGAAATATTTCATGGTTTTAACGTCGCGTTAGTGAGTTATAGAAATTTGAATTTACATAATTATAATTAGATATTATGACGTCAAATCAAGACTTTACCATTATTTCTACTTAAATTTACAATACGCAGTTCACAGCTTAAGGATAATCAATTTAAGAAATACTAAATAAAAACTGTTAATAGTCAATTGATTTGTAAAAAATAACATTACTTGAAGGTGGAAACAAGTAGTTGTGTAATAAACGAGTCTTGATTTGACATCATCTTATTAACATTTTGTGAATTCAAACCTCTATAATTCACTAACGCAACGTTAAAAACAAGAAATATTTAACTATTCAACTTTTCAACATACATAGAGTTGATTATACGAAAAAACAATTTTGGGTTTAGGTGCACTTTAAATGCGACCTACGAGTCACTGAACAAGCTTTTTGAACCGTACTTTTCTGTAGTATTCTCTATTTTCAAATTAACCATAATACACTTTGTTTGCCCCCCAAATTTTGCATAAACTATTGTTTTGAAATGCTCTTGGGAATATGCAGTCATCCCAAGAGCATTAACAAACAAAGTGTATTATGGGCAATTCGAAAATAGAGAATTGTTGCTTTTTATACATGGTTTTCACTCACGTGACCTTCAGTCCTGTGGGACTCAAATGACAAAGGCCATGGCGGCCATGTTGGAGCACATAACAAAAGAGGTTCATTAAAATTCTTTTGTAGGTGTGCTCCAACATGGCCGCCATGACGTAACGTGCAAACCACCTATACTTTGCGACAAAATTTTAGGTATTTTTTTAGGTTGAACTTGAGTATACCTAGGCTTGGCAGTGATTGTGATTCTCTTGTCTTTTCAGGTACACGCTGTTGATTGGGCATCCTCCGTTTGAAACAAAATCTTTACGAGAAACCTACAACAGAATACGAAACAACGAATACACCATCCCCTCACGGATCTCAGACAATGCTGCTAAGCTAATTCGAAAAATGCTCCAAGCGAACCCTGCCGATAGACCCTCATTGAACGAGATTCTCGCCGACGTCTTTTTCACGAAGGGATTTTTTCCCAACCGACTCCCTACCTCATCTGTCACAGTGTCACCTAAATGGTCCGAGTATGAAAAAAGCGGAGAATCCGAGAAGAAAATATCGAGGGAAGCAATTAAAAAAATAACAATAGCTTTGTCACGGCAAATGAAACTTGCCAACGACGAGAAGGAAGAGTCGATGGAAAAAAATTGTCATGTGAAAGAAGCGAATGGAGAATGTATAGACAAGGAAGTTTCACCTTCTGAGAAAGACAGCGGATTAAGTGAAAGAAGTTCGGCTCCTCGGGATATGGGACAACAAGGTAGTGTATTATCGGGATATGGAACAACAAAGGTGGGGCCGGTATTATCGGAATACGGAACAAGAAGGCAGGGTATAATCGGGATACGGGACTCAGAGATAAGGTATTTTATTGGGATTAGCCGGATAAGGAATGAGAAGAAGGTAGAGTGTAAAGAGCGGTTACAAGGTCTTCTCTGATTGGCTGAGAAAACAATAGAACAAACAATACAACAATGGACCCTAGCCCTGAAAACAATAGAGCTGTGTGATACCCAGGTCCAATGAAATTACCGGTAGAGGTTCTCAAGAGCTGCGTGGCGACTGGAGTGTTATGGAGATACGAGATCGGAATTGGGTTAAGGTTGGAATAAGAAGGTTGGGTTATAGTCGATCGTCTAATTTAAGATCCATTGCGATTTGTTGTTTTTTAGGTCAACGAGAATCTAAATATTTCCCGCCAGACGACCTGATCTTCAAACTTTCCAAATGTTTAGACTGCCTCGAAGAACGTCAACAGAAACCGCCTGTCAAGCCATCAGGACTCTTTGCAAAGTCACCCCCCTGCCAACCATACGAAAACGACAGAAAATCAGGGGGAAAGCAAACGCACGATCCTCTTAAACCCTTATTGGTTACGAAGTGGGTGGATTATAGTAATAAGTATGGGTTTGGAGCTCAGCTGTCGGATGGAAGTGTTACTGTCAGGTTCAATGACAATACGAAGATTGCGATATCGCCTGGTAAAAGGTAAGGATACAATAGTGTTTTTTGACAAATTTTCGAGAATTTCCGTTTGGAAAATATAGTGCAAACCAAATAATACCACTGAAAAGGACTGCTCAATAGCTTTAATTCGTTTGAATGGTCACACTTTAGGATTTCATCCACAGACTCAAATGTTAGAGCCACTTTGTACAGAATAACAGACAGGACCCCAGCAAAACACTGCATGCTCAGACAATAAGTTTCATTTGAATGGTCATAATCAGTTTACATAGGATGTCGTCAACAGACTGAAAAGTTCAAATGAAACCACCTTGTACAGCTTAATAAACAGCACCACAGGAAAGTACTGCTCAATAGCTTTCATTTGAATGATCACACTTCAGAATTTCATCCGCAGATTCGAAAGTTAGAGCCACCTTGTACAGCATAATAAACAGTACCACAGGAAAGTACTGCTCAATAGCTTTCATTTGAATGATCACACTTTAGAATTTCATCCACAAACTGAAAAATTGAAACCACCATGTACAACATAATAACAGCGCCATGCCACAGGAAAGTGCAGCTGATTGGCTTTCATTTGAAAGGTGACAAACTCAAAACGTAGAACCTCACCCCATGCCATGACGCTATAGGTTTGACTGCTTGCAAAATGCCCGGGTGTCGCTAATTCTTCTTCTTTGTGTTCTTGACAGCTTTGTGCATTATTGCGATCAACTAAACAACACACGGCAGTTCCGATCCAACGCTGTACCAACGAACTTACAGGCCAAGTACATGTTGTTGACCTACTTTGCAAATTACATGGATAAACACTTGTTGAAGGTACTCATTTCTTTTTTATTTAGGTAATGCATTTACTCTCAAATCTTGTACTTTCTTTGAACCTTAACGAAGAAGCTTCAAACTCTGTTTTGTAAAATATTAAAAATGTATTTAGGCTCCCTTTGGAGAGCATGTGTCTACTGCACGCTAATTTTCGGATGCGCAGTTACTGATTCAACCTTTCTGCTTTTGAAATTTTGGGGTCTACTCGTTAAAGGCCAACTCTACTAGGTCACATAGGCCCGGTTGTTCGAAAGCCGATTAATGCTAATCCCGGATTAAAAGTTAACCGAGGATTTCATTTCTTTGTTTAGAAATGTTTACAAAAGGTCATTTATAGTTAGTAATGAAGACAAGTTTTAGTCGAAATTGAAGGGCAGTAAACTTGGAGAATTTTCAATTGTTGAGTTATTTAACTGGATTCAAACTGGAAGCTAATCCTGGGTTGGCTTAATCGTGCTTTGAACAACCCGGCCCTGGCGTGCGTTTCTCATAACTCCCGAAGACTTTTCGGACCCGAAAGCTATTTTTTAATGTAGTTTCTTACGGAATGGCGTTGAAGTTTTAAGCCCACAGATCTGCTAAAGTTGGGTGGTAAACGTAAGATTTTATTGCTTAGCTTTCAAAATCAACAAAAACCGAATCTTTATTGGTAAAAATTCTGTACGTAACACAGCTTTTCGCGTCCGAACGTTTCCGGGACTTTCGAGAAACGCACGCCTGGCGGGCAATGATATTCTTAACCCACGTGCCTGTCATGCGACTGTCACGTGCCTGTCACGCGGCAGTCACGCGCGGGCTTTATTATCGTCTTGTCTGATCTTCTTCGGTCAATTTTTCACTTAACCCACGTGCCTGTCATGCGGCTGTCACGTGCCTGTCACGCGGCTGTCACGTGCGGGCTTTATTATCGTCTTGTCTGATCTTCTTCGGTCAATTTTTCACTTAATTTCATGTCTAAATAGAACAAAATATTTAAAGGTTCACTGAGAGGTTTAAATGTTCGAAGTATCGACTTTGCAGATTTTAGTCTGTAGAAAGTGTGTAAGGTCTTTGCGTGATTCAGGTCTCGCGCCATTAACCTTTAACGAATATGATAACTTCGTGTTAACAAACTTCCGGTGACACCGTCGATAGCATAGTGTCAACGCGCACATGCGCATCAGACACAAAAACACTACGTACCATACCAAAGAAAGGGTTTCATCAAAAGACTCAAAAGTTATAACTACATCATGGTTTACCTTAAGGTACGTGATGTTACACGGAACGATTCTTAACGAAACATTGTTGCGTTATACGCTGACACCGTGTAAAACACTTTTACCATATTTATTTTTCGAAATGGCTCATTCTCAACAGGGCGGAGATTCAAAAGGAGGGATTACTGCTGACCAGCCGAGCTATCCGTTCGTAGACATCTGGTTTCGCACGGATATCACGATGGTTATGTATCTTAGCAACGGAACCATACAGGTAGCCTGTTGAACAGTGTAACTTATTTTTGCGCTTATACTGTGGTTCTTTGAGTCCTTTGAGAATCTTGATCAGTGATCACACTGCGAAAAAGTTTCGAACACTAACTTTGTGTGCGCGTTTAGAAAAACGGGGAAGAACTTTGATACCAGCATTATACACTGTACGACGGTTTATGATTATATAAAACTTCAAAAGCTTTTTTAATCTAAAAGAGAATAATAGTCAAGGTCAAAACAACTTGCATGGTCGAAATTGAAGGGCCAAAAATCGTTTTAGATTATTTTTACTTAATTTAACGGGATTCAAAATTAAGTTATCCTTGTTAAGCTTAATCATGCTTTAAAGTAATAATATATCAAACGCGAGGAACAGTACTTTATATCATATTTTTTTACATCAAAATACCGAGAAGTGGATTGAAAAAACGAGGCACAGCTGAGTTTGTTAATCGACTTCGAGGTGTTTAAACACCTGATAACACTCTTAAATGGAATGTTTGTTCTAGCTTCCCAAACTGATAAATTTAAAAATACAGAGAAAACGAAAGAGTGAAATTAAGATCGGGTTTCCCACGGGCAGCCCAAGCGTTGTGTGTGAGCCACATCAAAGTATAGATTCGAAGCTGGTACACAGCAATGAAATATAGGTAATAATACGATTTGTAACTATTCACGTGAACAGTGACGCGAGTGACAAGTGGTAAAATGCATTTAAACCGGTCAGGACCGACAAGGGACAATAAAGTAAAGGTCAAAAGACTTTATCGTGTAATATTTTCGATTTTTCTATCGCTTCTCGATCCATTACAAATCGTATTAGTATAGGTAATCATACGGTTTCGAGTTCAATTTGGGATTAATTTGCACGAGTGAGTTCTTCAAAAAGCTCATTTGAGCTTTTTGAAAATCTCATAGGTGCAAATTAATCCCAAATTTGCACGAGTGAGTTCTTCAAAAAGCTCATTTGAGCTTCTTGAAAAACTCATAGGTGCAAATTAATCCCAAATTGAACGAGAAAACCGTATGATTACTTATTAATAATTGTACATGAAAAAATTAACATCCATTTTGTTTGGAAATTTTTTTTTGGCAAAAAATTTTTTTTGGAATTTTTTTTCTTTTTTTTGGCAAAAAAAAAAAGAAAACCATTTTTTTTTCGATTTGTAATTTGCACTGGTGTTGCACTTTTTGCACCGGTGTTACACGTTTTGCACTGGTGTTACACTTGAACTGCACTGCTCTTAGCCAATCAGAATCGAGTAATTTTTTCATGTATATTATTATTACCTATATTTCATTGCTGTGAACCGGCTTCGAATCTGTAATTTGATGTGGCTCACACACAACGCTTGGGCTGCCTGTGGGTTTCCAAACCACGTACCTTCACGCTTATGGTTTTCTTTATTCAAACTTGATAAAAAATGAGTTTGAGAACAACATTTCTTCACGATTAGTGTTCACATTTCTTCCATTTTCCTTCAAAGGTGAATTTCTTCAGCGACCACACCAAGATTGTCCTGATTCCTAGCAACGGCGATGTTCTAGTTGTTTACATTGACAAGCAAAGAGAAGGAACAAGCTACCTTATGTCAGAAATAAACTTACAAGGCTGTTCACCGGAAATGAACGAGAGACTTCGTTACTGTAAACGAGTGCTGAAAAAGGTCTGGGATCTAGTTGAAGAGGAAAAGAGCACGTGACTTGTTTCTTGAGAAATTTAGGGATAATCTGGTTAAACTTGAATGTTCACAAAAAAAAAAAGAAAGAAAAATAAACAATAAACAAAAACAGGAGCATTTTATAGCAACACAAAGACAATGGAAGTGGATGTATGGAGTGAATTAATTTGATGAGTTAAGATATAGATTATATATTTATTTCCTAAGTAAGATTATTTCATGGCGCTATCATTACACATACGACAGAGATTTATCGAACAAATTCAATGTATTTATATATAAAACGTACGTGAAGGATTAATTAGGGATTTTCAAACATTTCCGACGACCTCTCCAATTGACAAGTGGGAGAATATGAGTAACTGAGAGGTGAAGGACGACTACGTGTAAATGTGAGAAATAAAGAATATGGAACTCTTTGGTTTGTGCTGTGATTGCGTTTTCCTGTGAAATCAATGTAGCAATTACCTTGACGCTTCCTTCTTTGGTCATTTTCTTCCCCTTCTTAGCCGGTGGGGGCCTGAGTACAAAGACTGGTCCTCGTGTTCGGACTCCACCGGGTAAGAAGAATAACGTTCATGGAGTTTCTTGAAAGATGGCGATTCCTTGCTTCTTCTTGGCTTTCGTGTCTATTACAAGGGAGTGAAAGGCCGTACTCAGGCTAGTCTCTGAGAAAAGAGCTTAAAAGCAAGCAAGTCTCTCAAAGACATTACAATCCATAAAATAAACAATGAAACTTTCAAACGTTTTAATCCAAGCAATTAAAGCATCTACAGCTTCTGAGCAAGCACGAGAGGAGGCTCAATTCAAGAAAAGATACAGCACTGCTTCACCTCGAAAATGTTTCTCTAGCCATGTATACTTTGGAACTAATAGGCAGAAGGCACATTAAATTTTTATTTCAATATTTTAACACTTTTAAAAACTGTCACAGAGCAGTTTTCAGTGGAGTGTCGTAAACCAAAATCAAAGCAATTACTCTGACCAATCACAACACACGCAGAAATCCAATGAACCAATCAGAACTCAAAGCGAGCCAAGCGCCAAGCGCGGGAAAACGGGTGCCAGCAAGTCACAATTGGCTTTGGTTGTACTTCTGATTGGTTGAGAACGTAGCGCGAGATTTTTTTAGCCAATCACAAAACGCTGCAATGCAAAACCAAAGCAATCGTGAAATTACTTTCGACATTCAGTTGAAAACCACTCGAATAAAACTCTATTATCATGTATGTTGGCTAAAATAAACTATATCTTAATGAACATCTCGCCGAGATGGACACCTTTTTTGGAAGTACATGTCTGTAGGCCAGACACTCACTTATGTCCAGAAATGCACGTAACTCGGACCTTGGGCACTTCATATTACAAACAATTATTTGTAATTTCCATGACTTCATGTTTGACAGAATTGCTTGTGTTGAGGTGAGAATTAGGTCTAGGGACACTTCATGATGTCTATCATAAAGAGCATGAATCTCATTAGCGTGCATTTCTGGACAGACACTTCTAAACGGTGGACACCTTCCTGAGGTGACAGCTCTTTAACATGGACATCTCTCTAAAGCAAATAACTGTCCACGGCTGACACCTGTCTAAACCTCAGGTAGACAGCAGAATACAAAGACACGACTGTTCATTAATCCCTGCAGTAACTTAAGTTCTTTATTCTGTTTACCTCTACATAGAGTAGACATTTCTCTAAGGCAGACCGGATCATCATGATCAAGCCTGTGTTAGAGGGCGTCCATGAACTACATGTATCATTTCAGTGAAAACTATTGGTCTCCTATACATAACTGTTATTTTACTCATCAACAACGGTTCTAGAGGAGTGTTATGAATCGATCCAAATGACAGGTTTGTCATCCAATACTTCACGTGTAATGATTATGAAAACCAAACGCAACTTATAAAAAGAGACTACATTTTCCAGCAGCAGGGAAATGCTCAATCTTATAAGACAAAAAGCATACTTTTTCTCAGCTAAAACCACTTATAAACTAAATGTCTCTTTGTTTTGCTTGGTCTTGGAGAAGAACTGTCCACAGGTAATATAACTTCATTGCACAATTTATCATCTCCACTTGTAGTGTAGAATTTCTCTAAGACCAGAATTAATTCACTTTCAACTTGAGATTTTCAGCGTTTTGACTGTTGGCGAGGCTGGCACTATGGCAAGGTCACTGCCATAAGGGATGATGCATTCTGATAAGGACCTGTTTCAGTTAAACCCTTTCACTCCCAGAGTCAATTATGGAGACATGTAGTGTAGTTCTAACTTTTGAGTTTGTTGGCAAAATTATATGGTGTGACCATTCAAACGAAACCTTTTCGGAAGTACTTTTGCATGGTACCATCATTTTATGATAAAAATAAGCGAAAGGGAACGACGTTTTGAAGTCACCCTGGCTTCATTTTCAAGTCAAAAGGTGGTAGTTTCTTGGTATTGCGGATGGTGTGATCACCAAATGATGTAAAACAAAAGATTCAAAAGACACTGAACAATACCCACACCACAACACAAAAGCTAACCAACAATGGCTTCCGCAACACCAAGAAACACCCCAAAAGGTCACTGTTCGAGTGGAGTTAATTTATACTACTTTATTCAAGGCGTCAAAACTTGTTGAAAACTTGTGCGCAGTCAAACTCAATTCATGCTAAAGTATTTATTTAACATTGTTCAGCACCTGTACGCTCAATCATTGTCACCTTTGACCTAATTATGAATTCTATAACAAGTTTTGACACTTTGAATACAGTAAATTAACTCCACTCGAACAACAGTGACCTTTTGACTTGAACATGAAGCCAGGATGACTTCGAGAAAGTCACTTCTTTTCGCTTATTTTTATCATAAATTGTTTTTCTAAATTTTTACTCATTACCATTATTTTGATTTTCAATATTTTATAAAATGAAATTTGGGATTTTTCTTAAATTTTGACTTTTGACACTCTTGGGAGTGAAAGGGTTAACAAATGTAAATAAGATTTACTGAATGTAACTCCCACTATTAGGGACTCGATCTTATGGGACATCACATCATGAATGTGGGAGTTGGTAGTAATTAAAGGGGCTTTGTCATGGCAGTTTTTATGTGTTTGTCTCAGACTGTGCTAGAATTAAAACTGAGCATCTTACTTCAAACACAAAATGCTCTTAGAACCTCAAGAACAAGATATCAAGTAAATTCTTCTAGAAAGAATCAACCATAATCAGTTGTTAGCAAATTTTCCAAAACACATCGAACAAACTTGAAAAAATTGGCCAATTTTTTCAAGTTGCAATCCATTTCCATCCTGGCCATCTGTAGTCAGAGACACTTGTTTATAGTTTCATTTTACTCGTAAAGCAATTTTAAACAAGACTAGACCATCATTTTTGCGTTTCCACTGATATAAATATGTCTTTTAGCTTTTTAAAATAACACTAAAATGGTGACATGGCCCCTTTAAAAACCATAATGATAACATTATTTTAATAAATGGAAACTGCTGTGTAATTATATGATAAATATTACCACAACATTTTTATCATACTTACAGCAAACTCATTCTTATTATACTATGGACCATAATGAATATGGTAAAGGTGTTTACTACAACTGAAGCTAAGCAAAAAAGACAATAAACTACACTGTAAAATGAACAGGGAAGGTCCCGTAGGTCATCCCGATAAGCTGTGACCCTGCGACTATAATAAAGTATATGGCCAGATAAACACTGAAATAATGTCATTAGGGAAAGGCTGTTTAATCGTCCTCCATGTTGTTGAGTAAAAAATTTGCAGCCAATGTCTCGTTCTTTTCACAAGCAAAGTAAGCTTGGATAACTTGATGTTCTGGAAACCCAAGGGCTTTTAGCTGTAGAAAAAATATGAAAGCATTAAAAATTGTGAAATAAAGAGTGTTTAAATCTGGTTGTTATAAATGTACCAAATCGCATTTCTTGACTGCCATTGCGGCATGGCAATGTTATTCGTAATTCCCCTTTGGGAATTCGGGCAAGAGAAAAAAATGGGGGGGGGGGGGGGGGGGGGGGAAGGGGAGGAAAACGTACTACAAACATACATTTCTCTATAATATAAGCCAAAATTTGATTGGTTATGGCCTCTTTAGAAAGCACCCAGAACATTATTATCTAAGTTTGTTTGGGCTATTTGCTGGAATAAAATGTCGAGTTAATTGTGTCTAAAAATTGTGACCCGCTTTTCTCCCTCATGACCCCCTTTTAGCTTCTCTATGGGTCCTGTGGATCCCAGTGCAGAAAATCCTGGTAAGAACACTGATCAATCAATACCTTTATGTGGCTCTTCCTAAACTCCAGGGAATTTATGACTAACATACACTTGGTTTGGAGAATATGTTTCCAGGTATCGTCTGGTTTTTCGCATCCGACGTGTAATCGCATTGATAATTATATTTACCAGTTTTGGTTTAACACAGTGTTGATGATACTTATTGTAAAATGAAAATTGTTTTGATTTGCATGAAATGAAATACAGCTTGTACGGCTGGGCGGCCTATCCCTATACAGTTGTATTCATTTAGCATGTCATCGACACGTATTGTATTTGGCTTAACGTAGTAAAAGAGAATAGAATAATTTCATGAATGAGATCATAATAGTATTATGCTGAGGGAGTTAGAAGGATGTGGGGGTGGGGGTACAGTCAACTCTCTTTAAGACAGACAGGGACCGGCCCAGACTGTCCGTCTTAGAGAGATGTCCGGCTTATAGATAGTCGAGGTAACATAACACCAATAATTCAGAGATAATAAAGCTGAACCTATGCACAATTAATATAAACGTCTGTTTTAAAGTGGCTCCATATAGTTATTGCCCATTCTTCCAAATAAAATATACGCGACCTTATTGCTGTCTTTCGAGAATTTTGTTTTGTGATAATAGGCATAATATACACATACATGTAGCTTAGGCTTTCTTCTTTACAGAGAAGTCTAATTTGGCAGCCTTGTCTCGTTACCATGGCAACCAATGTTTGAGTTGTTGGGCTTGCTGTTCAAGGCAAGCAAACCTCTCAACGGATTTTCTCGTTTCTTAGGGGCCAATTACATGGCTAATTTCAGCCCGGGCTGAAATTTCGTTGTGATTACATGACAAATTTCAGCCCGGGCTGAGATTTCAGCCCGGGCGCCAAGTTTGAAATTGCACGGGAAGATTGGTAACGAGAATCAAAATGGCATCTCAAATGACGACTGGGCATGCCCAAATTCACTTTTCAGCCCGGGCTGAACTTCTGATGATGCCATTACATGGCGAATTTCAGCCCGTTTGGCCCGGGCTGAAAATTCCAGCCCGGTTTCTAAAACCGGGCTGGAATTTTCAGCCCGGGCTGAAACTCGGCCCGGGCTGAAACTTTGTTCATGTAATCGCTAACTTCATTTTAAGAGGATTTATTTCAGAAGCCGGGCTGAAATCTCAGCCCGGACTGAAATTCGCCATGTAATCGGCACCTTACACGGTAAATATTCACGATTTTTGGTGAAACAGAAGAAACATTCAGTAAGTCTAATCTAACAAAGCCATAAAAAAATCGGAACAATTTTCGGCGATTTACTCACTTTTCGTTTTTAAAGTTTATCGAGTTTGTGTATGTACAAAAATTGTTGTCTTTTCTTTGTGATCGAGAACAAAGAAAATCCTACCAATTTGTCAATTTTTATAAAAATTCACCGTGTGGAATGCGCGCAATAAACGTTTTAGTTACCGTAAAAACCTCTTTATTTTCGTGATGTCATCAAAATAAACAAACGCGCGCTCGCGCTACTATTTTCGTGCTCATGCCTCACGCGCCAAAAAACTATTTGGAGCCACCTTAAAGGCCCATCGTCACTTAACGTGATGCACCGCGCATTGCTTATTTTGATTTGGACCCACATAAATGCGATCTCTTGCAAAGTGAAATTTTTACCTCTCATCTCCATGAAGAAATGAACACTGAGTTTGAAATTTCATTCGACATTAATTTTAAAATTTATTAGTCCCAAGAAGCGGTCCTGTTGGATATCAAAAGCCTTATAACATGTCTCACATTTTGTCTGGGACCGCTCAACCCGCCTTAGTGTAGCTCCAGGCAACTCCAGTTGCCGAGGCAGTTTCATCCGCTTCGAAAGTTTGCATCAAAAACATTTTCACGTCGTGGGATGCGGTAAACCTCCTGCTATTTTTACTGAAAGTTTAAGGTCGATGCTGCTTAAAACGAAACCTCCAGCGAGCCGAGAAGTGTTTGTATTTTGTTGGCTGTTCTGTCGGCGTATCTGATTTGCATCGGACATAATTAGTGACCTCCGCTGGTGGAGAACGTTTTATCGGCTTCAGAGGTTTGCATGAAAAAAATTCAACGGCTAGGGATGGGAAAAACCTCCTTCAACTTCCATGGAATATTTCACAGTTGCTGGCAAAAACGACTCCGCCGGCAAGCCGAGAAGTTGAGCTTTTTCTGTTGTTTACATCTCCAGGGAGCATTATTCATTTCGGTCGAACGGTCACGGTTATCCATGGTAATATTCAAATGTCAACTCACAGTATCTGGAAAACGAATGTACTAAAAAATTACAATGAAAAAATTCAAAGATAAATCTTAACTGGAAGGCAATCTAATATACCCATTTTCTTTCCACGGATGACCGAATTTCTGAGCCAAACCTTCTGAAGGTTCTCGTTACTTGACAGCCGCCTCGAGCCTTTGGGAGAATAGACCATTTTACAGTTGCTTTCTTGGTGTCCTGGCCTTTGAGTGGAAGCGAGGTTGAAGTTGACATTGTTATGATACAGACCTTGGAGCTTTTCAGATGTAAATTTAGCTAGTTAGTATGAGAAAAGCATTATTAACATATGAAAGGTAGAAAGGTTTGTATCAAAGCAACGTCACCTCCAGCCTCGCTTCCACCAAAGGCAAGGTCACCAAACACACAACTGTAAAATGGACTATTGCTTTGAAAACGTATCAGTAACAATGGAAAATAAAAGAAAACATACAAAAACAACATGCAATGCCTTGAATATGAACTAAATATTTGAAAGAAAAGATCTCGAAGTTAATAGACGATACAGGTTCCCCGATGTAAACGGATTTTTTTAGGAATGAAACTTCCCAGACACATAACTGATTTTCGTGGCCTCAGAAATTCTAGAACGCCCGCAATGAATCACAGTAAGTGACGATGGGCCTTTAAGTCTGTTTAAAGTTGTTTCCTTAAGCAAAACCTACAAACTGGAACAAAAAAAATATTAGAAAAGTGGAGTTGTTTGTTCATTACAATCCATGGTTAACTGCTTCTGAAAAGTGAACAGTACATGTTGCATCTGGTTTTAAACAAGGAATCACGTATTTGATTATGCAATACAAATTTTGCTAATCCAAATCGTAATTTGCTGTCATATTCAGCATCCACATTTCCGTTTTGAAGTATTTTTCACTAAAAAAAAGTACTTCTCTCGAGTGTCCATTGACGGTTTCAAAGTGAGAGAAAAACACAGACAGACATCTCTAAGAAATATGTCTGTCTCATAGAGAGTTTAGTTACAGTAAAATGACTGAAAAACAGCAGGGACCAACACCAGGTGTCCATCTCATAGCATGTGCTAGAAAAACACCCAAAAAAGTCCCACAATGTCAAACCAAAACCCCAAAGAAAAGCCATAACTTTTTCATAAGGGGAATGGTCAAACCTATTGTACTCGGACAGGACCCACCATTTAGCAAAAAGACTGGTAGTCTCTTTATGTGCCCCCTCTAGCCCCTTCTACCACCTAAGAAGATGGCGTCTTGTTGGTATACCCCCCATTCTATCAGGGGTAGAAACTGAGAGAAAGATAAAAATATTCCTGTGCCATTTTCCTAGCAATGCAATGTTCATGCACACAATATTGAACTCTCATCTCTAATTAATTTTTTAGGCCAAAAATTGTGTCCATAGACCAATATCACACTAGCTTGGCACAAAATATATTTGGTTTATTGGGGAAAAGAGCCCAGCATCAAATTCAGCATATCGGTATTAGTAAAACTACAAAGTTTTGTAAAGATTGCTAGAAAACTGACGAAGATATGAAATTTTGAAACTGAGCATTTTTACAAAGAAATGTATGGTGGACGGGCATAGATTGCCCGTCCAGCCTCATCTTCGTGTTTTTCCCATACATTTCTTTGTAAAAATTAGGCCAGAGTACTAAGTTTCAAAAGCTCATTTCTCCGTCAGTATACGAGCGATCTTTACGAAACATTACAGTTTTACTAATATTGATGTGCTGATTTTGATACTGGACTCTTTCCCCCATTAAATTAAATATATTTTCATGCCATGCTAGCGTGATATTGGTGTATTACACTCATCAGATAGGTGGTATCTTGTGTAACCCCCCTGCTACCCCTACACAGGGTGGGTCCTGTCCTCGTCGAGTATACTAGTTATGACCACTTCCCTAATACAAAGAAAACACTCAAAAAATTTGAAAATGTGTGTCCAGCTTTGTTTGTTCATTGAACCATTTATTGAAAGCTTCAAGCAAATAGTTATGACACTAATCATGGAATTTCTTGGCAGAAAATCTCAACCTCAAAAGATCCACAAATCGATAGTTTCAAACGCAAAAAAAATCCTTCCCACCTTCCCCGGGCATGAGAAAAATAATTACATATAACATAATATTTTAGTCATAAGTAACATTTTCATACCCTATCAATCGATTCCTTTTCTTGCGCTGTGACACTAATAGTAGTTTCGGGTCTGACCTGTTCCACACCAGGTCCTGGCTGGGGTTGCTGTGGCCCTGCACCTGGTGCAGCACTACCAGGCTCATTTAACATGGCTATAAATTGCTCTTGATTTTGACTAATGAGCTATGGAAAAATCAAAAAAATAATCATGATGTGTTCTAGAAACAAACAAACAAACAAACAAACCAGTTGGTGACAAAAAGTGCTACACGGGTCAGGATTTTTGTTAGAGCAGGGATACCGGGACCTTTACTCGACTATTTCAATTCCTGTCCTGGTTACCTCTCAGGAAAATGTGCTAAAATATTATTTGAAAGAAGAACTGCTAAAGTTGACGGGCTATTTTATCTTTACCACAAGTGAAATAAAACTGTGCTTCATTACTAACGCCTCTTTTATATAAGTTAACACAAAAACCCAAATTGGTCTAAAATGCACACTTTGGGTTTCTGGGGTAGCGCCCCCTAGCCCCCCACCCCCCTCCCCTCCCCCCTCCCATTAACCCAAATTGGGATTACATGCCAATAAATGGTCCCTGTTATTCACAATTTGGTCCCTGTTATTGCAAACCTCAACGAAAACCCTGCACGGGTGCCACATTTTGATGCAACAAACAACTGTCAACTCAACGAAATATAAACTGTAAGCACTATCACTATGCTAACCAACCAATCAAAATGCTCCGATGCCAGAGTGCTGAGTGGTTCATTTTTAGTAAGGAAATGGTGCAGTCTCTTATTTTACTTTTACTCTGGCTTATGCTCTCATTCCTCACTATTTACAAAGAGATAAATGACATAGAAATACAGGAAATATGTTTACATAAGTACGGAAGATAGTTTTTTTAGCGAAACAATAAACACTTAATGACTGATTCGATCACGTTTGGTGATGGTTTCTTCCAATTTTAAGATAATAAAGTAAGTTCCTGGCCATAATCATGAAAACACATTATCATATAACCCGTAAGGCCATGTGAACCTTTTCTTTGCAAAACCATTGATGAAAGTCCCGTATGAGGCCCATACGCATTTGCGCAAGCGGGGCCGGAGAAAGCTGTACAGCCCTACTACAAAAGCGGACAGCCTCACGTGTTAAAATTTCAAGTAATTTTGTCTCCAAACTGGTCATATGATAAAATACTTATTGACTAAGTTAGGTCCTGTGAACCTTTTCTTTGCAAAACCATTGGTGAACCTTTTCTTTGCAAAACCATTGATGAAAGTCCCGTATGAGGGCCGTACGCATTTGCGCAAGCGGGGCTGGAGAAAGCTGTACAGCCCTACTACAAAAGCGGACAGCCTCACGTGTTAAAATTTCAAGTAATTTTGTCTCCAAATTGGTCATATGATAAAATACTTATTGACTAAGTTAGGTCGGGCCAGATGGGAAAATATTTGGCTCTAGGTCATGGCGCATGGATTTCGCTGCGCTCAGTCCATACGCCATGACCTCGAGCCAAATATTTTCCCATCCGGCCCTCCCACTTAGTCAGTAAGTGCATAATATTTCACCCGGGACAGTGTCCCTTTAAATTTAACAAAATAAAATAGGTAAATATTTAAATGTGATATGTTTTTATACCTGTAAAAGTTCTGGATTTGATTGTCCAAGTTTTTTTTTTCTTTTAATAGTAAATAAGTGTTTTTATTGATTTAGAAACAAGTATTACAAATGATACAAATGTTGTTATTACTGTAATTAATTAATATTGATATTAATAATTATTAATAATTACTAATTACTAATCATTGACATTTAACTAATAAAAATTTGACATTAAAAGGAAACAGAAAAAAAAAAAGTAAAAGCTGGGTACAATGGTGGCATTACTACAATCTATCATTTAAGTGCATTAATTAGCTTCTCCCACTTTTGAAAGTGAAAAGGAAGTTTATTTTTCTCCCTGGCAATATGGAACTCAACATTAAAAACACGTCTTGTCCTACCAATAAAACCTCTAAGTGTAGGTAAGCTATTATGACATTTCCTATAGTAGATATAATATTTACCCAATAACAAAATATGATTAATAAAATGTAGTCTTCATCAATATCAAATTTTCCCAAAATGACATCTGACTTATTACAGCCATGCTCTGTCACGTGTGACCAGTACTTTTGAAAATTTGAATTGATTTTTCAAGTTTCCGCGTCGGTTTTGTAAATTCATTCCGAGAATCGGAATTTCCGTATGAATTTTACCACATTTTCAGAAACAAAGAGGAACAAAATATCATTTTATTTGAAATGTTACATATCCGAACAATATTAAGTTTTTTATGCGTTGTGCAAAGTTATTTTTCCGTTAACTTATGACTTTCAAAGAGAGATCTTCAATGTTTCATTCAAATCTCGGACGTTAGAAAGAAATATTCAAATGTTCATTTCAGTCTTGTGGATTACTGGTCATGCGTGACGGAGCATGGCTGTAATTATCCCAACATGAACATCGTTATCTCTTAGCCAGGACAGGAAGTGTTTCAAAAAATTAGAGGATATTCTACAGGAGAAAAAATAAATGCTCGACGGATTCCCTTGCCTCTTGACAGAAACAGGTAAATATTTAAACGGATATTTTTTTATACCTGTAAAAGTTGTGGATTTGACTGTCCAAGTTCCTGTAGGAGCATTGGTAAGGCTGCTGGATTTTCTTGAACCATTCTTCGTAGTTGCATAAATTGAGGTTGACTGCGCAAGAACTCAAGACCTTGTTCTAAATGAATCAACAAAAGAAACAAGGTTATGGACTTAACACAGTGACAAAGACAGGAGAAGGGCTATTCAGGTGCAAACAAAAGTTTTGCCTTTGAAGGCTCGCACGCACGCACGCACCTAAACAGAGAAAGGGAAAATAACTGTTATTTTAGAATCTACAATCTATAAGCTTCACAGTGATATATAATGTTCTGTGGTTTTCTTAAAAATAGTGTGCGCATGCATTATTTCCTGGAATAATGAGGGGCACCCTAAAAGGTTGACAGCAATGTTACAGTGCTACCGTGATCGCAACCTTGAGTAGCTGTCATTTTCGGTGAATCAGTAGTTAACTTTCTAAAGTCCAAGTCATTAATTTAAAGTTTACTTTGATATGATGCAGAAAAGTGAGTTTTTTGCACTCGAAATCTGTACAATTTTCAACCACCATATAATCGCCATGTTCCTGTGGCATGGCTACCAAATACAGGTGACGTCCAATCTGAACATACACACAAGTCCTAGGAAACACTCTCCGAGAAACTAGAGAACATTTGTGAATCTTTGTTAAATGTTTTTGAAGCGATGGAAAGTGTGTATTGCATTGGTGCTATGAGCTTTCACACACACACTGAAGTGAGAAATCAGTGAGTAAATGATGTCATGGCGCTAAACAATTGGCTTGCTGGAACAAACATCTACAATCATTATGGCGGACGTGCAAAACACTAATTTTATAAACTCAATACTTTTCCCTTGAGGAGCCCAAACTTCATTTCAGTGGCCTAGATAGGTACACACGTATCTGTTGCAGGTGAAATCCAGTCTCAGGTTAGATCAGTATTAAATGTTAAATGTGTACAAAGTATTCAATTTACAGTGTAGGTAAGCTAACCACAACCTCAGTAAAAAGCTAACCCTAGCTAACTCTAACACAAAGCTAACCCTAGCTAACTCTAACACAAAGCTAACCCTAGCTAACTCTAACACAAAGCTAACCCTAGCTAACTCTAACACAAAGCTAATCCTAGCTAACTCTAACACAAAGCTAACCCTAGCTAACTCTAACACAAAGCTAGCCCTAGCTAACTCTAACACAAAGCTAACCTTAGCTAACTCTATCACAAAGCTAACCCTAGCTAACTCTAACACAAAGCTAACCATCACACCACTGGCTACATGTATCTTGTGCTGGGGGCGACAGTTAGTTTTGTTCCAGGGTTAGGGACAGCTTACCTAGATTGAATACTGGATAAACATAACTACTATTGGCCACTGATTTGACCTGGAAACGGATTTTACCTGCAACACGTCTACCTGCAATTTTTTTCTCACAGAAAATGTCAAATTTTGATTGAAGTTGCCTTTTAAGAGAGTTTTCCAGTATATAACGAAATAATGGTTATTGCAAGCATACCTCCTGACACTTGTTGACCTTCTCCTTCTACCTCACTGTGTGGTTCCTCTTGTTCTCTTGGAACTTGAGTTTCTGGTGGCAGATCAGGTATACCCTAAACAAATAAACCAATCAATAAATATTAAATCAATATAAATTTAACTCATCTTCAATACATGAGTTTGGGAGGGTTAGTGAGGAGCCTTACGCAATTCAAGGCAAGCAGGGAGGTATCCATGGCAACCCTGCAAGGGGAACCACCCCTGTGTGCAGCCCCACTAGGTACCATCACTTACCTAACCTCCACAACAGCCAGCAATGGGTGGGAGGGGAGGATCAAGACTTTCCAAAGAATCACCTAATAGCCAGGTTATATTGGTCTGAAACAAGCGGCTTGAATGAGATCGATATCAAATAATATTTGATATCGATCTCATTCAAGCTGCTTGAGTCTTGTGTTATATTATAACGCAAGACTCAAATACGACCACTGTATTGTCATGAAGCAGACCGCTGACTACATTTGTGACCCTCCATAACCCTGAAAGTTGGATTGAGTTGGCCTAAAGATTTTGTGACGTCAATGACTCGACACGTGCCTTTTGGCTTTGTTGTCTGTGACCCGGATGGAACCGCATGGAGTCATTGACGTCACAAATCAAGTCACGAGTGCCAGATCGCAAACCAGTAGAACATGGGCTCGGATTTATGAACGGAGTAATGGCGGACGGATTTTACGTGATTTTTGTGGGTTTTTGGCCAGCTAATTCTCGGCTGTGTAAGAATATATCAATCTAATTTATAGCAGTTCGCATTTGTCTAAATCTATTAGATACATTTGCATTAAAAAATGCGGAAAAGAAATACAAAAATTTTCGTCATAGTGAGTGGCACTTTAACATTACACTAGTCTCTTAACCCTGCCAGCAGAGGTATTTCGGTTGCTCTAGGTACTGGCAAATCAGCAACACCCTAGACGTTTAATACTATTGTTATGGAAAATTTTGATTTTTAGGCAATTTATATAACAGATACAGATACAGTGCATCGTCAATTTTTATGGCTTGTTGCAGCAATCAGAATCACTGTTGCCACAGTGAGCATATAAAAATTGTCTGGTGCATTGCAAATCATGTAGCATCGAGTCAGCTTTGGAAACCACTACACAAAACTGTTTGATTCTATTGATCAAAATAGACTTGTACCATAAAAAGCAACTCACATTCGTCAGATATTCCGCAGCTCTGTTTGGATTGTTGAAACTTGCTCGTAAAGCTCGTTCAACCTGGAAACAAGAACAACCACTTAGTGGACAACTCAATGAGAAGAGGTACAATGAAGGTCTTAACAAGCCTAATGGCTCACAACTACCAGAGCTTAACCCGGTTTCTATGGCATGAAGCAACTGAGAGTACAACTACTCCCCCCCCTCATGCCAGGGTTACCCCCCCCCCCTCATCCCAGGGTTACCCCCCCCCCCCCCAGCATTATGTTGCCGGTTAGAGACAACATGGAGCAAATTTTCTTGTCTAAGGAAACAAAATGATGGCAGAGACCAGGCTTGAACCATCGACCTTCAAGTTAAAAGTCTGACGCACTAACCAGAAACCACTGTACAATATGCATACAGCAACTTCAATAGGCCATTTGCATGATGGTGTCATTTGACTACAACTACCAGAATTCATTTCGTTTTTCCTTTCTTATTTAAATTTTGTAATCCCAGTGTGGTTTAAATAACAATAGCCCTAATTTGCACTACAAAACAAAAAACTGAAGGATTCTGGTAGTTGTAGTCATATGACGTCATCATGCAAATGGCCTATTAATGTTGCTGGAACATACATATTCAAAAACAGTGAAGCTTAAATTGTACCAGATGTATTGGTGAAATCTATCATTGTAATTCTTGAGGTATTATAGCTGTTGTGGTTCAAATTTTTCTTTGGTTTGAAAATTTTCAAACCACTTTGATTTTTGTTTTCCTTACATGTATGTGTTTGTCTCAGATTATAATATTGAATCAACGACAAAGGAAAATAAAAATTAAACTGGTTTGAAAATTTTAAACCAAGGAAACATTTGAATCACAACAAAGCTAACCTGGCTTCTTTCAAATCCCATCTCGCACAAATTTCCAACCATTTCTTCATACGCACTACCAGTAACTGAAACAAAAGTGAAAACAAAAATTTAACAATATAGCATTTTAGCGAAAGGCCACCAGGGCTTAAAACAATTTCTGGACAGTCACTGGTCATGGTGACCAGCCCAAACAAATTTTAGCTTGGTGAAGTACATTGTACTTCAATTTCTGGCCAGTCAAATATAGAAGAAAACATGTAAGCAATTCCATTCATACCTCATAAGCCTTTGACGTCTCTCCATATTGGTTAGTATGTTTGTACAGTTTTTGTCTCATCTCTGTTTCTCCTTACCTTTGATCGTAAAGTGTTAGTCTGATCCTCTCGACGTTGTACTATAATACATTAGTTTGTTTGTACAATATTGACCTTTTTGTCTTGGCATGGGACATTTCTTCATATGTTCTCAACAGTATTAGTCTTGTTGCACTGTATTACAGTTGTAGTCTTGTCTTTTCAACTTCATCTTACATTAGTACAGAGGTTTCATTAGAAGCTGGACACCGGCGAATTCCGCCGGCTACTTCCTAAATTATCGCCACCTACTTTTTGATTAATTTCACTGAAGTTGATGCCCAGAATGTTGGAAATGCCATTTCCAAGGTCCTAGGCCTTATGGCCCCTTTGTTGTCACTGCCGTCTATTTTACAAACATTGCCACTTACTGTCAATTTTATTGAAACCCGTTAGTACTTTGGCTCTAACGAAGGGCTACCACTTGAAATATCAGCTTTTGAATCTCTTGTTATGATGGCCAAATTACCTTATCAACTTGATAAATAAAACCAAATTATTGAGTTTTACTGCCCCCCAATTTCTTTAGATAGTAGCTGATTTTTTCACCAGTGATTCACAAGTTACTCACCGAGTGTAGACTCAGCTGTTGACAAAACTTGTTCCGCAGATGACAGAGTGGAAGTAGAAACTGCTGGTGTTGTTGTGGATGCAGGCTCTTCTTCAGTGGTGGAAGGTGCAGCATCAGTGCTGGAAATTGAAAATAATGTCTGATTAACCCTTTAACTCCCAAGAGTGCTAAACCAAAATTCAAGGAAAAATTAATCACAAATTTCATTATATAAAATACATGTATTGAAAAACAAATGGCACCATGAACAAGTACATGTACGGCTGAAGAGGTTTCATTTGAATGGTCACACCATAGTATTTCGTCCACAGACTGAAAAGTTAGAAGCAATATATCAAAGTACACGAGACAGTGTTTCATCACAAGATCAAACACTGAGAAAAGAGTTGAAAATATGACACGCAGCGGAGTATTTTTGACGAACTTTGAGTTGTTTGATCTTGTGATGAAATACTGTGTCAAACGTGTGATATTACTTCTAAAACAAAATGATTTTAGAAAGAGAAATTAAGGATGTAAAAATGAGGAACGTTTCATCTACATGTAACACTCATTAAACATTAATTTCCTTTGTATTTTCTTCATGAGTTATTAATGAATGTAAGAACTACATTACATGTCTCCATAATTAACTCTGGGAGTGACAGGATTACTGTCAGCAACACAACCCTTAAAATTAAAACTCTCCAAAATCATAATTATGCTAAATAAAATACTTGCAATCTACTGTATGCATATGAATAACAAAAGAGTCTTGCCTTAGCTTGAATACATGCAATTCTTGTGTCATCAAGGTGCACATATAATTAAGTAAGTAAAGTAAAGTCGCGTACCCGAGCCAGAAGGCTCATAACGGCCGAAGCATAAACCCGGTTTCTATAGCATGAAGCGACTAGGAATATTGCTACTCCCCCCTGGATGGGATGCTAGTCCATCGCAGGATTACCCCCAGCATTTTGTCGCAGGAAACCCATTTATACACCTGTACACCTGGGTGGAGAGAGACAGTGTGGAGTAAAGTTTCTTGTCTAAGGAAACAACACGACGGCAGAGACCAGGCTTCGAACCACCGACCTTCAGGTTGAAAGTCCGACGCGCTAACCACTACACCACTGTGCCGCCCACACATATAATTAAGTGTAAATAATAATTAAGTGTAAACAATAATTAAGTGTAAACAATTAACTATAATGGCACAAAAAAATGCGTAATATCTTAGCCGACGAGGTCATAGGCCGGGTCCGCTAAAATTAGTTGATATCATGCAAGCTTGAGCGCTATAATAGTTTTATAATTCAACACACTGATAACAGAGCACAGTTTGACAAAAAAAATATTGAGGTCGGTCCGTCATTTTTACATTCTCTTGTCAAAATGTGAAATTTACCTCCATCGTTGGATATACGTCATGTAGACATAGTGTATATCAATAACTTTTTGAACAAATTTGGGCAGTGTATCAATGTGTTGAATGATAATATATATTATAAGTAATGTATTGTATCATAAGTAAATGTAAGAAAGAAATATAGCGCAAGTAGGTAATGGAATGTACCAGTATGTAAGTGATTGGCACTTTACTCTTAATAAAATTGTCCTAAATAATAATAATAAAAAAGTTAGGTGTAATATTTTACTTGCATGTATTTTGCGTGTATCTTGCGTCTAACATGCAAGTAAAACTGCCATTTTGCATGCATTATACATGTACCTGTGGACTGTACTGTTCATAACAGTTTATTTTGTAAGATATCTCTACCAACTTACCTTTCAGGCTTAGTATCATCAACAGATCTGGGTGTACCCTCTGTAGCTGCTACAGATGTTGGCTACCAAACAAGATGAAGAATAAAAACAAACTAGTCATCTTGCATTAAAAAGCAAAATAAACTGTACATAAAATTATGTAATATGTTAATAAAATGGAGCAAATCCATATCTAATAGCAAATTAACACTTTCTGTTTTTTTTTTTTGCACTTTTGCACTCCCCTACCTGGGGTGTTGGTGTTGTTACAGGTTGGCTTGGGGCTGCGGCAGGAGCTGGTTTTGGCTAAAAAACAAATTTAATACTAGTTTTTTAAGAACAAGATAATGTTCATTTACAAATTAAGTAATCTTCCAGATACAAACTATAGCATTTTCTATTGTTCTCAGGCAATCAATTATGCTTTCCCCACATTGGAATGTTTTCATTTTCATACTGAGTACACTGTATGCATCAACCTATAGAAAGCGGGTTTGCGAAATAAAATGTATTTTTTAAAAATCCCATTTTTAAAGCATGTTTCTTTTGTGGTAAGAAATTTCAACCAATCACACGAGTTGCAAACAACAGACAAGTAAAACTTATAATTTTGCCACATTCCCCACAGAGGATTTCTGTGTTAGATATGTAGTCAGAAGAGATTTTGTTACAAGGAAATTAGTTGATAAGTTAGAGATTGATTTACATGCTGCTTTGTGAAGTTCTAGTAAATTTTACTGTTTAAACCAATCAGAAGTTTAGTACAAACAATGGCAAAAGTTAACACCTTTTTGCATTCCTTGCCACTAAAGTGCTATTTTTGTTATCTGGATCATTACTTAAAGATGAAAACAGTAAAAAAAAATGTCAGCCAAAAAATATTTTCATTGAATCCTTTAACACCCCCTCCTACTTTTTTATTTCTCTTCCTGACAATTTACGTGTACCAGTTGCTACAGGAGACTCTTGTGCTACGTGATTTGTGTAACACGCGAAAGAAGGCGCAATTTGTGTAGCATGAGGAACAAGACAACTGGTAAACTTACTTCTGAGCAGAACTGTAGATTATTATCCCAAGTATTTTGTCAGGATTTCCTGACAAGTCATGAATTGTCAGGAAATAATGACACAAGTGATCACTTGTGTCATTTTGGCAGCAAATTATAGAAAGTATGGATGAACTTGCTAACTTCTTAGTTTGAAAAAAATTCAATTGAATCCCAATAACTTGAACCATTAGCAGACACGCCTATTCATTTCATCACAGTTGCTTTTTAAACGGCAGTACTGTGTTGGCTATGCCACATATTAGTAGCTAACTGGTTAAGATTCTTTACAATGTAAACATGTACATTTCTTTCAGTAGTTTATACATGTAGTGTACCAGTTTAGGACTTCCAATATTTAATGCTTTATAGTTCTTATCTTGTTATTTTATATAAACAAATATTAAAGAAGCACTTTACCTTGGTCACCATGACAACAACAAATCCTTTTTCATCTATTTTGTACTCTGATAATGGCTGATCATCATTTAATATTTTCCCTAAAAACAAAGTCATTTTATTGCAGTGGTGTGTATATTTTATCGGTTACGTACAGACTATACACACAGACAATTCTGCCTTTATAACTTGGAAGAAGTACGGGAATAATGAGCAAGATATGCAGCAACAACCAGTGTTAGGATGGACAAAAGTTTGACTGCAATCTCAGTGTTCCAGTTAACTTTCAAAGGCAGGGAGTCAATGAATGATTTTAAGGGGTCAACAGGTTGTGGGTCTCTGTAAATCTTCTTAAGTTAGCCGTTTGATTTGTCAGGTCAGGAAGCCAGCCTTGTCGGGTTTTTGACCCAAGACCCCTCTCTTATCGGGAACACTGCTATCTTAGCCTGCGAGCAAGCTTCCAGGCTCAGGGGCGGGGTTTGGGGTGAAGGAGCGAGCCTCACTCCATCACCCCTCCCCAGATGTCCTGTATGTTTTTACTTACCAGCATATATAAGTTTGACACCCGTTTTAGGGTAATTATCTTTGCCCTTTTCCGTTTCTAGTTTATTTTTCAGGTCCGCTACCTGTAATAAGAAGTTTATGTCAATATTTGTCAATATGTGTAAAGTTCTATACAGTCAAAGCTCTCTAAATGCACACTCTTGTAAGTGGACAGCTCTACAATGTACTGACAGCTGCCTTGACAAAAGCTTTTTTGAATTGATCTCTCACGAGAATCATTCCTGTAAGTGGCTAGCTCCAGACACTTTTTCACCTTTGCAGGAGCTTCTACTATATTTACCTGCGATTAGGAGCTCTATTTTTGGGAGCGAAAGTTGGCGGAGTGCAGGGAGAAAGGGAGGTCCTTTTCTTCCTCCCCACGCTCTTCCACTGACTTTCGTGTATTCGTGCTCTGAAAAAAAATAGAGCGTCTGATCGCAGGTTATGACTGTATATCTTAAAATCATACCTGGCTATGATGGTTAATTACCTTATTACATGAAATTTTCGCGACACGTTAATTTCGCAAATTTCATGATTTAAAAAAAAATCGCGAAATTTAAGTGATGCGAAAATTAAATGTCACGAAAATAACATGATGCGAAAAATTAAGTGACGCACATTATGTCAATAATTAAAAAAACGACTTTATTACCATTGTTTATAACAATCATTTTGAACTATTCTGTGTTGATGTACTGGTCCTTCAAGCATGAACTACAAACCGTGCCTTGTATACACTGTGACATCTTTCTTGTTACTGTTTACATAATCAGTTGCGTTTCTGTTTATTTGGACATTGTTGATAAAGTTGTTTGATCAAATTCAGGGACATGTTAAATAACATTGACAAAGAAATAAAGTGTCTCACTCAAAAACGCGAAATTAAAGTGAGTCAAAATGCAAAATTTTTGAAAAGCGCGAAATTAAGGTGTAGCGAAATATGCGAACCTTAAAATCGCGAAATTAACGTTTCGCGAAAATTTCATGTAATAAGGTAAATGGAAAGGAATAAAAATAAATATATTCTGAAAGTTCCCATCTGAAAACTGCAGTTGGTCATTGGACAATAAATCATAATTTTATCTGGTAAACTTGGAGCACAAACGTATTCTTCATTGCAGGAAGAATAACGAATACAGTGAACTCTTGCTTAGCCAGACACCCTCAGGACTAGCTCCAGCTAGACACCCTCGGGACTAGCTCCAGCTAGACACCCTCGGGACTAGCTCCAGCTATACGTCTTAGAGAGGTTTCTGCCTTATAGAGAGTTTAGTTAGATAATTAAGTGAAATATGGCTAAAACAAGCTGGCAACTGATCCTTGTGAAAGGTGTATGCCTTTATAATGCTAGCCCGCGTAGCAAGCGTTTGCATACAGACAAATTTTTCCACATTCTGGCCGCATGAAAATTGGGGCGAGAGCAAAAAATTGGTGGATGGGGGTGGGAGTGGGGAGGTGAGGGAAGCGTTCCCACACCTCCCCACTCCACGCAGGCTATTATAAAGCATGTATCTGTTTTGATAGAGTTGAGTGTATTAACCGTTTCAGTGCCACAGGTGACTTTCGTCGCCTTTCCCACAAGTGGCCAAAGTCACCTGATGCTATTTGGGAAAGATGATTGCTGTATTTTAATTCCCCAGTGTACATCATTCAGTTGTCTAGACAGTCTCGTTTCACACAATTCATATGTTATGTCCCGCTAAGGTGTTTTCGTTGTTTTAAATCTGTTTTACTCTTCAATTCTTTGACATTAACTCAGTATGGAAAATTAAAACCATCTGTGGACTTAACCTGATGTTGTTTCATATCCACAAGATGGCTCTTTAGAGCCGTTTCATCAAACTTTTGAGTTACCAGTCATCTTCACTGCCGGCCATAATAGTCGGCTACAAAGCTATTAATGACAGCCCCTAAAAAGTCTCATAACATGTCTAAAGGCTGATTTATATGGTCCAATTTTGTTGCGTGTGATTTTTTGTAGTGCATGCTGCTTGCATCAGGCAAAAATTGTATACAACACGCATCAAATAACATTGTATGCAGCTACGATTGTTGTAGGGTTTTAAAACATGCTTCAAAATCTTATACCTTTTTTCGTGTTGCACACAACATTTGTGAGCGAGTTGTAGGCTGATTTAGATGTGTTGTATGTATGTAACCCAGTCAACATATTTTTGAGTAATAGGCAAGATGGTTGAGTAGTAGGCAGCAGAGGCCACAAGCTTGCTCAGACGCTATCTTGTTTGTAACTGCAAGAGCATTCACCGCTGACCATTCACCTGGCTCATTTTCCCACATAATGTTCAAGGTGTTCCAAGGCCCCAGTAACCCTGTCACTCAGCACGCAAGGTTCGTTCCTATGTGGCTCAATTCACAAGAAACCGTATTTATGTTTTTGTTACAATTTGAACTAGAAGAGACCTCATATTTGTTGTTGTTATATAGCTGGAGTTTTCTCAATACAACGCGCGCGTTGATTGTTGATTCATCGTCACATGACATGTAACAAACAAACTGTTTCCCGCCAATTGTGCTAAGCGGGCAACATTTGCGAAAGCGGGCAACAATTTTGATGTCAGAGGGTAACATTGCACTGTTGCCCGCTAGCGCACGTGATCAGACCGTGACAAAAAGTGGCATGATTATGATGGATCGAGTGCTTGGCGCGTTCACTGTTTCCCTCGGGACCAGTCATTAAGTGTTTATTAATGAAGTTTAGTGTATAGTAGGTGGAAGATATTTCGTTGTAGGCGGAAAAATCACCAGCTGCCGGCATATTTTGACTGGGCCGTGTATGGTGTTTGCAGGTTGCATGCAATAGTGCAATTTACTGTCAATAAATTGTTGTTGTTGTTGTTAATAGTTGTAGGCAAAAGTTGTGCCATCTAAATCATCCTTAAGATTGTTTACAAGCCGAGATTAAAATTATAGAAATGATGTTAGAGCAAATAACAATATGACACACTATGTGTACTTTAAAGGACTAACAAGACTTCAAATAAGGTGGAACATGCATGAAAGAGAAAGACTGTCGACAATTATGAGAATGAAATATGTAGGGAAATACAAAAATAAAAATGAACAAAGAAAAGTCACAGCATATAAAAAGCACTTGAGGATCACGAATGTATTGTCACTGTTAACTCGCAGGAAATGGAAATTCTTTCACTATGAAGAAAAGCTAAAATCCACACAACCTTACAATGTGTACGACAAAACTAGAAAACCGCTTCAAATAATAGATATGTTAGAGACAGCGATTGTTTTAGTCTAGCTAAATGCTACGCTGTAACAAGTTTTATAAAGCGCGTGACGCCGGAAGAACAAATTGAAGAACATCGATACATGTATTGTAAAATACTCTCGGGAATTTGAAGAAGAACACACGCTATAAAACGATATAAAGAAAAGCCGACGTACTCGGGAAGCATGAAGGGTATTTAGATGGTAAAAAGATCAATAGACAAAGGCAAAGATTACAAATACGGATCGAAAGATGGGAGATGCTACTTTCAGATTGTCAATTTATAATAAGTACCTACCGTTGAAGTTTCTTCGATTTCTAGCTTAAAAGTCTGCTGTTGAAGCGTTTTAAACGTTATAAGCATGTTGAGGTTTTAGTTTGCACAGAGTTACAGCTCCAAGAGAGAGAAATACCACTGTGTGTAGCAGGGAAAATTCAATAAACTCTCAAATGACTGAACTAAAAGCATCTGTAGCGTGCAATCCTTAGAAAGAAACCAGCCACCTGACGTCATCCTACTTACTGCCACTACTGCACATGCGTCAACACGCAGGGAGTTGTGGGTGAATCTTATCTCTCCAAGCAACTTGTCCCCAGGTTTTTCTCCGCTTTCAAAATGGCAGGGCAGGCGAAGAAACCCCTGGACAAATTACTCCAAAAATTCTGGCGTATTTTGTCGCCTAACTGACACGATGAAATATAAATTGTAAATGAAAGAACCACTCGACAAATATGAAATACTGGATCCCTGGGAAGGATCTGATCAGCGAAATTAATTAGAAACACAGGCAGTCCAACCGTGGTGTGTGAGCCACGTCAAATTACAGATTCGAAGCCGGTATACAGCCGGGTACACAGTAATAAAATATAGGTATAATACTAGCGCTTCTTTTAAAACTAACTTTTACAACAACTGTTTTGCCCCGTAACACGTTCGGCCTCGACCTTAAATTTATATTTATTAATTTATTAATTTATGTGTTTAGTTAATTGATTATATTTTGTAGGACCTCTTTGAAAATCATGTTATGAAAGGGTATCCTATTAAAATATTAGTTAATAAATAGATTTGTCACGAATCGAGAAATGATAGAAAAATCGAGAATATTACACAATAAAGACTTCTTACCATTACTTTATTGTTCCTTGATGTGTCCTGACCGGTTTAAATGCATTGAAACGATTTGATAAAAAAGCAAGGCTGATAAACGGTACGGAAACGACTATATTTGTAAAAAATCCAATATTTCGAAAGGCACAGCCTTTCTTCTTCAGGGTCTTACAGATAATAACTCGTAAGGCAAAAAAACGTTACAATTTAAATTCAGAAAATGGGGCGGGGGATTGAATATGATACTATGACAGTATAAACTGAACTGATTAGATCCTTTACTACAGGATCCGGTGCTTCTATCTCGTTACGGTGGTCTTTGCAAATACAGTTACTTGTTTTAAATGCATTACCACTTTTGTCACTCGCGCCACTATCCACCTCAGGAAACGCCATTTTATGGTGTGTCACGTGACCAAAGATTACAATATTCTTGGAGTTGTTTGGCAGCCTTGTCCAGGAGTTTCTACGCACCCCGCTTCCCCCCCCCCCCACCCCTCCCCCCAACACACACTTCATTTTAAATGCGGAGAAGGCCCATGATCCAGCGACCCCACCCATCCCTCTAATCAGCGCCCCCTAAGGCGTCTCTTAGTGACGGAGTACTACAGTCATTGTTATTAATGACTCCCTAACATTAAACTATGTAAAACCGTAGAACTGTTAGTTATTGGAATAGAATCAGCAGTCTGATTTCGAAGCTTTTGTAAACTACAAGAATTTGGTTTTATCGACTGAGTCGATAAGGTAAATTAGCCACCGTAAAAAGATTCGAGAAAGCTGACGTTTCGAGCGCTAGCCCTTCGTCGGAGCGAATCAATCCCCTTGATTCGCTCCGACGAAGGGCTAGCGCTCGAAACGTCAGCTTTCTCGAATCTTTTTACGGTGGCTAATTTACCTTATCGACTCAGTCGATAAAACCAAATTCTTGTGCTTCACCCCCACCGACGCAGCACCACAGTTTCTCTAGAAACTAACCCCATTCTTTTGTAAACTAGTCAGACCGCTCAGCTAATAATCCTCAATTGAGGGCTTGCTGTATTGGGAAACTGATAAATAAAAATAAATAGATATATTTGCCCGATATTTCGGATTGCAAAACAAGCCTCCTACGGGGGCTAGAGAACAAAATGAATACAGATATTAAAATACCGTTAAATGTCCTCGTGGTTTAAATCGACATTGTGAACTTAATTTGTGACATTTAGCTCCTTTCTTATGTCGCATTTCAAAAGTTTTAAATGTGACGGTCCTTTTATGTCTCGGGGTATTCATTTGTTTTCTGGCCGTCGTAGAAGGTTTGTTTTGCAAACCCAACTATTGGGCAAATACTTCAACTGTTTTTTTTTTTCCTTTCTGTAATTTCTTCTCCTTGCCGTAACGGGAATAGGCTTTATGTGGTAACTTACTTATCATATAGTGATTGTAGCCGATTTTGGTAAAATTACAGGGAGCCACCTTAAAAATAATGTCGATATAAAATGAGAAACGATGAACTATTAATTTCCAAAATGCTTTAAAATATTTGTTAACGAAGATGTAAATTTGGTATAGTGAAGTTTGTTTTGATTCACTTTCTCGCCTAATGGAGAAAATTTTTGTTAGTTGATCAAAAACGGGATGCCCAACCGTGACACAACGCACTCACACCCGTGAACAAGTAGTTATTTATCTGAAATGGATCAGTAAAGGTTCACAGCGTAGTTCAGTTAATGGGCGATGAAAGTTATTAATTGGAGAAATACTGACAAAACACAGCACGAATCAAGACCTCTTCCGGCACCAAACAAAGACAGTTTCCATGGCAACGGATGTTTTAAACATCTGCTGCAAAGTTCATTCAGTAGAATGTAGCTTGTTGTGTTATGGTCTGCAAGGCAAAAAAAGCTATTATTTCGACAGTTTAAGAAACTCTTGACTCTTTAGAATTAATATTATCGCGTCCGGGCCGGAGGGATTCAAGTCAATAACTTTGTAAGAGGGAAGAACCCACCACGGAACTTACGCCAACCTGAACATCTCTATTTTGCATAAAATACGATTTTCAAGTAGGGAGAGAGATCGTCGTGGGCGAGCGTGTATTGTTTAATAACGGGAAAGGAAAACGCTTAGAATGTTCAAAAGCAAATTTAGAGATCAGAAATGTGGGATTTTTGAGAAAAGCTTGCGACGAGGATCAGCGGAAAAATCACAAAAAGGACAGTGGACTGAAGGAGGAGGAAGATACAAGAACACTGGTACAATTGTACGGGGAATGCAAGAGCACGAAAGTGCAAGGAACGGGGTGGAAGACAAGAAACAAAGCGTATTTTACGGGCACGAAATCAAGAAAATAATGGACGAAATTCTAGAGGAGAGGCTTTCGACTCGATCGTACGACGCCCATACTTGTCGACTGCTCTGTATAAGTTTGTCAGAAGATATCAAGGGCCGAGTGAAGGATCTAGGAATGGAGCGATTTCGCTTAATCTGCAATGTTAGCATAGGCTCAAATAGTGGGCAAGGAATTTTTATGGCTAGTCGCTTTCTTTGGAATGAATTTAAAGATAATTTCTCCACGTCTTCCTTTCAAAATGCCTCACTGTTCGCGGTTGCTGTTGTATTCGGTGTTTTAAAAGAGTAAAACAACAGACGAAGCTAAATGCGGGCCATCTGGCAAAAAAATACTCTCGTCTGTTGACTTCATAGTCATTGTATTAGAAAAATATAAAGGTAGAGATTAAAAAGCATGCTGTGTAGTATGGCGAAACCAGTCAGAAAATTAAATATTACTAACTCTATATCATACGGTCATTTATGTGTCAAATTGTTTTTGAAACCACTGTGATATTATAATGGCAATATAAATTTAAAAAGCAGCCATCTTTTCCTTCAATGACTCAAAACTAATTACAATGTACTTTCGATTTTTAAAATATACCGGTGATGTATTTTTCTTAACTTCGTTTTCGATATTTGTTGACATACTAGTAATTTTCCTGTCTTACTCTGTCGCCAGTAATTCTAATTTATTACATGTTATTTTTATTACGATAGTTTGACTGACAAGTTTAATTTGTCCACACTTTCATTTAAGGACTCGATTAGCAATTAAAATATTACAAACTTGACAGTCTGTGCTCAGTATAAACATTATAAACAGGCAGGCTGTAAACAGGATTTAAGTGATTTTACGCCTTCAAATCAGTGATTGAAGTAACGCAATAAACAACCAAAATTTTTTCTCCGCGTTTGTGTAACCTATAACCACCTTCAACCTCGCAGTTACATCGAGAATTAAAAAAATGAGATATAGCATAAGAATTAAGAGAAATTTAGTCGATTGAAAAACTATAAACTGGCACACAATCTTAGCGTTTTTAACACCCGGTTGATGTATGCACACGCATGCGCCAAATTATCCCCGAACAGCTGCCGTCAGGAGCCGATGCAGTCAAACACTGAGGTTTTTCTGTTCTGATTGCAAATCACACTTTCGAGACTTCGGGAAATTCTCGTTAACACCGAGAAGATTCCGACTCATGCTGTCCGAATCGGAAAACATTGCGAACACGAAACATCTCGAAGACGTCACTGTCGGTCGATAGGTAGTCAAGACTTTACAATAACTAAGATTTTGATGCATTACCTCATTTTGTAGCTGTCTATGTTCTCGCACCTCGAACCTTTCCCCGATCGACGAAAACTTCGGTTAATTCTCGGGAGCAGTATTCCGGCCGACGCGAGGACTCGGTTTTGCCCGATGACTCGTTATCAGTTCAGTCCTTCACTCAGCAAACTCGGAACACATTTTCAGTGTCGAAATATCGGGCAGATATCTTCAACTAGGGTTTTTGTCACTTCTGCCGTCAATCTCTTCTCCATGCCGTAAGGATCAGTTTGCCGTTTTTTCAGACTTGTCATTTCAATATTTTAACTGATCCAGGTCTACGAAATATCCTACACTCTTCACTGGCTTGTTGCAGTTGTTTTTGAAATAAAAATTCACGGGATCATTTAGCCAGGATCATTTATTTTTATTTATCAGTTTCCAATACAGCAACCCCTAAATTGCATTGGAGATTACTAGTGTACAAGCTGAGCGGTCTGACTAGTTGACAAAAGCTCCGAAAGCAGACTGCTGATTCTATTCCAATAACTAACAGTTCTACGGTTTTATATAGTTTAATGTTAGGGAATCATTAATAACATTGACTGTTGCACTCTGTATATATCAGGCAATACGTTTGGCTGAAAGGAAGGGTCACTTATTCGAGGCCGAGCATTTAAAATGGGGGGGGGGGGGGGGCGTTGAGACCCCTGGACAAGGCTGCCAAAAAAACTCCAAGAGGGGTAATCTTTGGTCACGTGATAGCGGAGCACTTGCCAGGCCGAAGGCCTGGCTGCGCAGCCCCATACTCATAGAACCAGAACCTATGCCCTTCATTTTTCATGGTCATGGCTAGCGGAATGTTCCGCGGGCGCGCGTGTGCCCTCCGTCCGCGTGTGCCCTCCGTCCGCTGTCGCACAGGACCGGACTACTGCGCAGGACTAGCTCGCGGGCGCGTATGACGTCGCAAAACATGCGCGTACGACGTCATGTTGAAACCAAAGCGAGGCTTTGTTTTTCGCGCGGTTACACGGCCGAATGTCACGTCAGCTAGAAAAACACTTTGATGTTTTGCTGTGAATTTACTAAGCGGAGAAAACCGTTTAAATTAAGGTTACAGTGTACCTTCAGATCGAAAATTTATCGAAATTTTTTTTTTGGCGTCAAAATAAAGTTTACAGAATGAACTTTCATTCAAAACAAAAATTATCGAAAAATAGTGAAAATTGACGGAGAAATGACAGTATAACTTTTGTGGGCGGAGTTTGTTTATGAGGCGATACGTTTTTTTAAGCGCTGTTTTCTCAAAGTTAATTTTTCGCTTGTTGGGGACAATTTAAAGAGCTACAACTCAAAGGAAATTTGTTCGATTTTCCCCAAATTTGGACAGAAGTTAGGCTAACATATAATCAACAAAAACGTGTCGGCGAATTTCTTATTTCCGAAAACTTTTTCGTCAAGAGCCATTTCCGTGCTATCATTCCAATTTTTTTCTCCCTTTTTCGAAAATATTCTGTAACTTTTCACTGCAATTAAATATGGGAAATCGCCGACACGTTTTTTTAGCGCTTCGTGTCCGGAAACCCGAGAAGAAATCAAATCAGCAAAATACAATAATCGCTTTGAGTTATAGCGTTTTAAAGCTGATTCGGACGTTCGAATTTAGACGTCGTAAAAAATTCGACAATTCACTTTATTACCAAATGGTTTCCATATTTAGATAGCTAGCTCTATAAGCTTTAATTTGATATCTGGGTTTAGGTATGTTAAGTGTAATCTTAAGACACTAGAGTTGTTATACTGGAGACACCCCCGAAGGTACACTGTAACCTTAAAGGCGTTATTTCCCTGAATATTTCGCGGTTTGCTACTCAAGACAAGGATACTAATTAAGGGATACTCAGAAGCCGCTTTAGTGGAAAAAGACGAGCTTTCATGGATAAATCTTGCTTCGAGGAACTTCATGTATTGCGTTTTTATCAAATGCGGGAGATGTTTGTTTTGTACGGATTTCAGAACCAGAAGCGGAGATTTGAATTTCCAAGCAAGCGAGGGACATAAAGGTAAAACAGATTACAGTTTTCGATGAGAATTTATGTTGATATCAATCTGTGTGTGACTTTTTATTGGTGTTATTGTTAGTTTTGGAGAATTGATTTTAAAACGTGCTTAAATTCAGTTGTATCGATCTCTTGAATTTCATCGAAGAAAGCTTGAACTCGATGAGCTATAATTAAATGGTACGCGTTTTGCTTTTAAACGTAAACTAATGGAGATTTGAATAAATTTTTTCGAAAGAAGATTGTGTTGTCCATTTTTATGTGTTTGTTCATTCATTAGATAGTTTGAAAAGCGATTTTATGTAAACAAAACAAGACTTTGATTTTATAGTACAGTTCTATCTTCACTCGCATCCCCATATGCAAATATGTTTGTGTATTTTTGCAATTTTTGATTTTCAAATCAGTTTCTCGGGCAATTTTTGACAAACAAAAACTGTATTTAATCGGAAACTAGTGATACTAGTTATTCTAGAAAGAGAAAAGTTGTTTTTGTGAACTTCTGTACGGTCTATAAAAATGAACTATGCAGACGGTCGCGTAATACTGTTTTTGAGAATTGCTAAAATTGAAAATAACCCGTTCGTCAATCTTAATTCTTGTGCTTCCAACCTTTCACCTTAGTTAAGTTTCACCTTAGTTAAGCTTGTTCAAAGTGCGACGCTGTTAGGCTTGGGCTATCTATAAATATTACACCATGTCCATGCCCACGCCCACACCAGCCGTGTTTGTTTTCTGGCAATCTGGAACCTGTAAATAAGACTGCAAAGGACCCTCCGCCAGAAACGAAAAAGACTGGACACCGCGAACAAAAATGCTGTTGGTATACGCGGTCGTAGGATCTGGAGAAGATCTAGTCAGCCAACGAAAGGCAGGGGCGTACCTGCCAGTAGGCCAAGTAAGCACTGGCTTACAAGTTTTTTTAAATTTATCAGCTACAAAATGACAACGCGATGTCTTTCCGTATATTATGCTATGTTAACCTTTTCTTTTTTAATGACTTGTGCCCACTGGGTTACTGGTAAAAACTGGAACTCCCGTGAAAGGAATATATTTCATCGTGTCAGTTAGGCGACAAAATACGCCAAAATATTTGGAGTAATTTGGCCATCTTGTCCAAGGGTCAATTCAATATAACTTTTACAAGTGTAATTTGCAAGTGTAGGTATTGTTTTCAACCTCTGAAACAATGGCTACACTGGTAAATTGCCCTTGTAAATTAAAGTTTTATTGAATTGACCCCTGAATTTAAGGGCCGGTTATTTAAACGAAGTCTAACTTAGACCACGGTTCAAGAAAATTAATGGACCTCCACAGGCGCGTAGCGTGGTCATTTTTTCAAGTACGCACAAGTACATGATCAAGAAACCTGAGTCAGTAAACTGAGCGAAAATACTGCGTTCTTTATTTCTTGTCCGAAATAGTTGTGTGAATACAAGCAAAGAACAAAGCGTCTTGCCCTTATTTCGAGCATTCTTGGCGCAAACAAAACATTATTTTGGTTGTAGATCCCATCATCCTCTAGCATGCGCTCAGCAGCGTTTTTCGATTTATATATATATATATATATATATATATAGAAACAATTGCTAAAAATTTCAACATTTTCTGTTCACTTCAAGTACGCACGTGCGTATATGCGTATAGGACGCTACGCGCCTGCTCCATATCTGTTTATAAGTTGGTTATTTTAAGGAGATAAATGTTTTTCTAGTCTGTGCTATATGCCTACTTAACATTTACAGTAAACAGCGTTTAAATGTTAGGATTGGCCAGATTGAAATTGGGTTAGACCGTGGTTTTGTTTCAGTAACACCGTCCAAACTTCGCCGTTTAAATAACCGGCCCTAAGAGTTTAAGTTACGTGTTATTCATCAAGCTTTGATTTGTTTTTTGACGTCGAAAGGTGTCAGGTGTTATAATTCAACACATTGATACACTGCCAAAATACGGTAAAAAAGTTATCGATATACGCTATGTCTACATGACGTATATCCCACGATGGAGGTAAATTTCTCATTTTGACAAGACAATGCAAAAATGACGGATCGGCCTCAATATTTTTTCTTCAAACTGTGCTTTGTTACCAATGTGCTGAATTGTAAAACTATTATAATTGCGCTCAAGCTTGCTCAACAAGGACATTTCCAGCCAAAATTGTTTTTAATTTCGTACGCTAACAGTTTAATTACCTCGGCTCTGACCCAGAGTACGTAACCGGTGGCTTTTCACTTTACTAGCGGCCTTACTGAGCAAACTATTAAAATTCTCAGGGGGGAGGGGTTGGGCGATTTTGAAAAAAAAAATCTTTTGCAAGCCAACCGCTCTTGGAAAATATCCCGCGAAAACCCGACTTTAGGCTTTGCATTTTTTAAAAGCAAAAACAATTCCTGCAGTGACACAACTATTGTAAAAAAATTTCAACCACAAACAATGGGTTCGTCCCTTATCGCTTTGTTAGTAAATTCCGATCTTTAATAGTCCGTCAAAATTAGAGCGCTATATATTAATTATGTTTGCATTGTGTTGACAAATTTCTACTTTGCACTTGGCTAACTTCGTCGCTATTTACAATTATTATACACGTTCTCCTGGCCTTGCACGAAATGCTGAAGAGCATTGTTATTAAACCTCTTCATTGCCAAGCACGAGCTGGCAAAAGTCAGAAATTCAAGAAAAATCCCAAACTTTATTTTGTAAAATATTGACAAATAACCGTACGGAAAATTGATAAAGGCTTTCATTTGAATGGACACCGTATTACAGGATTTCAACCACAGACAGCTAAGCAGCAGTTAGAAACGCATTATAATACTTGAGGTTGAGTCCGCAAATTGAGGAGTGAAGAGTTCAGTGCTCTTTCACTTAGGCCTCAATGAAATCACGTCGTCGGCAAATGATGTATGTGTTTCTTCACTGTTCGAGCCTGTGTATGAAATACTAAAGTATGAACATTCAAATGAACTCTTACTCTCGAGTCAGCCGTTTGTTTGTTGGCATTACTTTACATAACAGTTACTTAGCATCAAAGCTCCGTTTTCAGTCCAATTTGTGAAGGAGTTAAATTATTAAAGTCTTTCACAGCAGGATGCTAATTGTTTTATCCTTTTCCGGTCACTGACACGGAAATTTGCTTAATTGAGATGAAAAAATTGTTGCTATCCTTTTTATAAATATAGACTTCGAACATCAAGTTGTGGTCATTCTATATTTTCGATCTCTGTGTGACGAGTTTGGAAAGAATTCAAGTGGCTTTGGCTTAGACCTTTCACAGTCTAATAACAAAGGAAACATTTGACCAACACAATTCCCCGCGGGCTTGTAACTTTACCTACTTTTAATATCAAGTTAATGACGAATTGTCTTCCAACGTTGGCCTGGCGATCCTTAACGATATAGGTCTTCAACGCCAATGATGAATAAATCTCGCCCTTGGAGTGTTTATTCTCGTACAGTTGAAGACGAACTGTTCAGTTTAAATAAAATTCCATTGCCGTTTTATTTGCGATTGTCTGCTATTTAGCCTCCCGCTGGCTTTCTTAGCAGCAAGTAAAAAGCTGTTGAACGTACTTCGATGTCGCGTCCGCGGGTAGATTTAGAGTTTTTAGAAGCATGCACGCATGTTTACTTCATCATCTAGTCGCTAAATAAAGTGGCAAATACAATCCCAGTCGCAAAGAGAGAATCGTTAGCGAAGGTGGCCATTGTGAAGCTATCGGTAGTCGGGTTCCAGACACATTGGCTGGAAAGGTTGATACCTCGATCGCGAATCGCTCCGATGTACACCAAAGCTGTAATCTTGTATCGTGCACTGTACAGTGATTTCACAAGATTTTCGATCGCTTGGCTTATCGACCTGCACTTTTCACCGCATATGTCGTGGTTATAATCCCATGTGTCCAGGTGCTTCAATAAAACTTGGTGAATAAGTTCTCGAATTCTCGCGTTGACGGCACCGCGTGATTTGGAAACTTTACAATCCAGCTCGCCGTTTTGAGTCTGCTTGTTAACGCTGGCTTGTTTATCTACAATGATTTCCGCTTCGCTGCTTGACGTACTCCCTTCGTCGTGCTCTTGCCGTGTGCTAGCGCGTAGCTTGAACGAAAGCTCACTGGTGAAGCGGCTGCGGGCTTCATCTTGAGAAAGTGGAGTTTTTTTCACGCTGAAATCGTCCATTCCCGCAAAAGTAGCTCCATCGACAGCCTTTAAGAGCTCTTTTTCTGAATTAGCAGTATGCACTCTCCGTAACTTTGGCCTTACGAGTCCGCCAACAGATTTATTCAGTCCTTTCAGTCGCGACACTGGGCTTGAGCCGGCCTTTGCGTTCATTGTGACCACTTACCGCACGCTTTTTTCACCAATAAAAAACGCGATTGGATCAGACAAAGCCCAAAGCATGTAACACGGGTTTGCTCTGGATTTATGAGCTTCCAATACAGCTATCAGTATCGCAATAAGCTTGTATGTTTACTTTACGTCTCAGTAGACTGTCATATATTAACGGTGGTAAAAAATTATCATTTGAGCTTTCTACATCTGACTGACCGGCAAATATAAAATTTGATTGACATGTAATGATCCTAATTAGCAACGTTTCCGCCTATCGAGAAAGCAGTCCCACGGTCGAGTAAGAAGGGAAAAACGCAAGTGCACGCATTGCAACAGCGCTTGTACAGGCCGTAATCAGGCCAGGCTACGGTGAGTTGTGCTTGTTTGTTGAAACGTTATTTGTTAGCTCTGTAGTGGGTTTTATATTTGGTATCGTTGGCGGGAAGCAGCAGGAGCTGATGCGGCTCCTGCTGTAAGAAGTTTTAATATAAACTCATGGGCATTAACATATCCGCGGGAGGGTGGGGTGGAGGGGGGGGGGGGGGGGGGGGCGGGGAGTGACTTCGATTTGAAAATGACGGGGGTGCTCGTCGTACCTATTAGGTTTCAAAATTGGTTGATTGGTATTGCTAAGGATGCTGAAATCTAAAATGAACACGGTTAGAATTATCGCAGTACTGCTTTTAGGGAGATCCCCCGGGTAAAATATAAATATTTCATACGCCGGTAATCCCTTTGGCATCTTGCAAGTATCTAGTAGCTAGCGCCTGTGGGCAGACGTCTCCTATCAAGCAGCAAGCCTAGTACGGCCTGGGCAAGGGGGAGGAAGCGACGCTTTCCCTCGCCGCTCCCATGTCCCATGACCCTCCGTTTTAGCCCTAAACTCGTCCCGATGTCTTCTCCGCTTTAAAAATGGTGGGGCAGGCGTTTAACCGCGGTCAAACGAGAGACATTTGCAAAAGTTAAGCAAAGTACTTAAAAGTTAAGGTTGTCATTTTCACTGTTTAAATTTTTATATATTGCCAATAAACTACCAAACGTTTTGAAAGTTTACCAAAAAAGTTCTAAGCGTTTAAAAACTATGAACATTATTTTGATCAGGCGCAAAGAGTTTTGGTCAGTTTTCAACGGAAAAAAGCTCATCATTTTGAGAAAAATTAAAAGATAGTAACGTCAACTAATTATTTTTTATGCATCCTTGCCCATATTTTTTTAAATGTTCGGCTTTGTCCATCTACATTTTAATTATTTGCGAGACATCTTTGCGATACACTGTGGGCTCCTTGTTCCCCGAAACACGTGATGTAGCACGTGTGTTTCGGGTGACAAGTGAGTACATAGTAAGGAGCCTGATATTGTGAACGGGTCATTGTGCAGTCTATTTGCGCTGGCTTTCTTGCTGGCGTCATTTAGATCGTTACACCGTGCTGATGAGTTGCAATAACAACGAAACAATTGTCCACGGTTACGATCCTACTTTATCGGTTTCTGTCGTGATGGTGTCTCGCAAATTTTACTTTTTTACGTGGTCAGATCAGCCTTGCAGTTCATTGTTTTTGTTAAAACATGATCAAATGTCTGCGTTTCGTTTGAACAGCGGTTTCAGATTGTCAGGAAACAAAAACAGCTACCAATCGCTGGATATATCGTCCGAAAACGTCATTTCGTCGTGTGTCACGTGACAAAATACTCCTACTCCAAGATTCTTGGAGCATTTTTGCAGCCTGGTCCAAAGACTTTCACACCCGCCGACAGGGGGCTACCACACCCGCCCATAGGGAGTTTCCACACCCGCCCACAGGGGGGCTTCCACACCCACTCACAGGAGGGCTTCCACACCCACCCACAGGGGGCTTCCACACCCACCCACAGGGGAGCTTCCACACCAAACCGACAGGGGGGCTTCCACACTTGCCTACAGGGGGACTTCCACACCCACCAACGGGGGGGGGGGGGGGGGGGGGCTTCTAACCACACCCACAATACAGGTTGCTGATACCTTTTGGGCGCTCCTTTCAAAATCTCCAAGGAAAACCTCCATCAATTTTATATCGGAGTACCCCCCCCCCCCACCGATCCCCGGCCGGGGATTTTTTCTTTGGAGCCCTGCAGCCCCCTTTTGCGGTTTTAGAATCCTGGAACCCTGAAACCGCTCTGGGGCTCTGAAAAATTGTTCTCCACTCGAGCTCCGCAAGTGGTCGAAGATCCCAAAAAGCTTGGCGACTCCGCAAAGGAAATAATCCCGCACGACGGGGGGATTTTAGCTCGGAAATGTTCTCAAAGAGTGTCCAATTTATGTGGTCATAAAAATGCGCATACCAATAAATGTTTAAGTAATGCTCCACATAAGAACTACCGTAAACTTCATTGTTCTGCGGCATTGGCTCTTTCTCACATAGAGCAGCTTTGGTTTCAAGAAGAGAGGAGGGGCTGATGGTTCATAATTATATTTCGGTATAAAAATTAAGAAAATCCATTTGCGTCAAGTAAATTTTAGAAAATGTTCGTGCTTAACCAATCAGAATAGCAGAAGACAATAGCTAATAATTTTGCTTCTTTGATAAAGTTCCCCAAATGCAATATCTTTTAAAACTTGCATGTGGTGCGATTGGGTCTCAAATTACTTGAAACCTTAAAAAAAGAGACAAAATGCACTTTGAACCTTGACTTTTTAGCGGTTTTTCAGTCTAGGCCAATGAGATCACTAGTTGTAATAATGAAAAAAGTTGACATTCCATCGTGCATTGCCGTTCAGCACTTTCCTTCTTATGCGGATCATAACTTAAAACACAGAAAACTTCACAAAATACGCACTTTTAAGGTAATATATACAAAACGTTTCGAAACGACCCTTAATGAGATGCACAAAAGGGATTCATAATGGCCGATCAGATAATTTGGCCTAAACACTTCCCGTGCCCTGCCAATTACGGATAAGCCGTGTTGATTGGACAGGACATAAGATCCCACACCTTAGTGCAATGGATAGGGTCGATCTTAGCCAAAAGGCCGAGGACTTTTCTGTTCATTTGATAAAACAAATAGATTCCATTTTGCCGTGTGTTCAGTTATAGATTACAGAGGACGTCAAAATGTGGTAAGAACAAAAAAGTGGCACACGAGCCGTAGGTCACTACACTGTGTCACGGCCAAATGGAATCTATTTGTTAATATGATCTCTTTGGATTGAGAGATCTAGAGACCCTGCGTTCATGGTAGCGAGAATGCAAATAACTTTCACAGCATGGGCGCAAGCTAATATTAGATTGAAAATAATTTTTTATGGGGCACGGTGTTCTGTTCTCTTAGTTGTACTTAAAGTAACAGGTTTGGTGAATTTCAACTTTATACCCCAACAAAATTCTTCGAATTAAAAACTTAAATAAATTACCATTCAACACGCGGTTTTCGTTTGATTGGGGAGTTTAAGGAAACCATGGCAGTTAAAAAAAATAAAACTTCTGTAGTGAACTTGGCGGTATAGTATATTTCACGTAATTACAACATCATAAACTTAACCATTCTCCATACTTCCATACTAGTGGTTTCTAGAACATAAAATACAAATCTGTGTTACAATATGCGAAGAAAAAAAACGAAGGAAACGCGATATTATGTACCTGACATTGAAGATCCTGGCTACACGGTGAAATGAAGAAATGAACAACGGAGAAATGAACAACGAAGAAATGTGCGAACTAAAACGATTTTGACACTACGCCTGTCGTAATTATCTATGCCATGTGCGGGATCGCGCGGGACTAAGTCTTAATGGCGACCGGAAGTAATTCTGGTTGTAACAACTTCCTTAAATGAAAAGTTTGATGACCAGGCAGGGTGGGTAGGTGTGAAGAAGACATTACAAACTTAAGTCACATGGCAATCTCGTTCCCAGAGTCCGCGTTACCCTTGTCCGCTGAACGAGGGTAACGCGGACTCTGGGAACGAGATTGATCACATGGCAGTCTGAACGTGCGCATGGGTTATATAGGGGTCTCAATGAGTATATTGCACACACCAGAAACTATGGGGAGCCTGGGTACGAACACGGGATTGTGGGATCGCTTGCATGGGGGAAGTAGGACTGAGCTATGCTACCAAATCCGAACTTTAATGTCTAGTATAGTGCTAGCTGTCTAGTCTAGTGTAGTAAACCTCTAGTCAAGTAAGGTCCTTTGCCAATTATTTATTCTTTTAGTTTTATTTGGGACCGTAGGTCTTCTTAGATCCGATATGCTGTTTACATATTTTTAAACATGGTATTGGCCATGTATTCGTTAAGGGATGGTTTGTCTATCCTCGCTTTCTTTATCGCGACAGCGATATGATACTTCAAATTCTTTGCCCATTGCTCATAGTCCCTGCGCGTTGTGAGGTTGGCCAGTTGGCAAACATTTGATTTTGAGCACATCTGAAGTCATCACCACGTGCAACTGGATAGACAATCGGCGTTCGCGCTGGTTCGGTTCCATTCAGTTAGCTACACCGTGCTGACGAGACCCAACCAGGTCGAAACAGCTGTCCACGGTTGCATTTTGGCTTTCAGTTTAGGCTCTATTTCGTCGTTATCGCGTTAAGTGCTTTACGTGATATCAGCCTTGCTCATTTTATTTGTACTGCATAGTGGTTGCTGATAAACTCCCGTTATAAACAGCGTTACTGGGATGGCGGTACTTCTTCAATAATAATTCGGGACACTGAATTCCAGCCTGTGTAAGCATCACCCTGGAGCTGTCCAAAACATTTCCCTACCCAGACTTGTACGCGAACCTTTCCACGAGGAAGATTCTCGCAGTAACCTTCCAGGAAAGTAGGACGGTGTATATTTGAAAGACTTGGCCAGTTAGTGTAAAGAACTAACTCGATCGGCAAGGGACCACTGCATTCAGAATCGTTGAACTTGAAAAACCATCTGTTACAGGCGTTTTGAGAATGCACTCGAATGTTTCCCTGGAAGGAAACTTTAAGAGCTGTCCTGTCGTGTAACTTGTTAAAAGAGCACCCCTGAAACAGAATATCGTGCAGTCCACAACGTTAGGAGTTGAAAGAACGTTTGTCTTTACCAAAAATCAAATATTGAACAAAAATATATGACGAAGGAACAGCACCATCTGATGAAAGTTGTGCTTTTTTAGTTTTGATTTGAACAGTCGCACTACAGGATATAATCCTCAGACCGTCAAAGGTAACAACCTTCAACAGCATAACAAACAGCAACACGGAAAAGTACTGCTCAATAGCTTTCATTTGAATGGTCACACTTTAGGATTTCATTCACAGACCGTGAAATGTAAGAACTAACTTATGCAGCATAATCAACAGCACCACAGGAAAGTACTGCTCAGTAGCTTTCATTTGAATGGTAACACATTAGAATTTCATTCACAGACTCAAAAGTTAGATCTACCTTGTACAGCATAATAAACAGTACCACAGGAAAGTACTGCTCAATAGCTTTCATTTGAATGGTCACACTAGTCCAGGATTTCATCCACAGACTCAAAAGTTAGAACCACCTTGTACAGCATAAAAAACATGCAGTACCACAGGAAAGTACTGCTCAATAGCTTCCAACGGTTACACTTTAGGATTTCATCCACAGACTCAAAAGTTAGAACCACCTTGTACAGCACTAACAAACAGTACCACAGGAAAGTACTGTTCAATAGCGTTCATTTGAATGGTCACACTGTTTGAGCATTTCATCATTTTGAATTTTACTCTCGCATTTGCTCTCTGAAAAACAGAAAACAGCAGATCTCTGGATACTATAAGAACTGCTTTTTCTACAACATAGAAATTACTACAGTAGAACCCGCTAATTTGTCGAACTCTGAAGGGAAACGAAAATCAGTTCGAGCCTTTTTTTTTTTTGTAGCGGGTTCGATGTAAAATTTATTTATTTTTGACAATCATTAATAGCGGAGCTCGCGACCCGAAGGTCCGCCGGAGCCCCATACTCATAGAACAACCTATGCCCGTCATTTTTCATGGTCATGGCTAGCGGAATGTTTCGCGGGCGCGTGTGTGCCCGCCCGCCGTGTTGGACAACATCCGGGATCTTAGCAATTTTGAAGGAAAACCGAGGCGTATCGAGGCTTTGTTTTTCGCGCGGCCACACCGCCGTGAGCTCGGTAAACACTTTAGTTGGATTGTTGTGTTTAGCGGAGAATTAAGTCGTTCCCTGCAGTGTTTCGCGGTTTGCTACTCAAGACAGGGATACTAATTAAGGAATACTCAGAAGCCGCTTTTGTGGAAAAAGAAGAGCTTTCAGGGATAAAATCTTGCTTCGAGAAACTTCATACGTTTTCATCAATGCAGAGGAGATGTTTGTTTTACGGATTACGTACCGGAGATTTAAAGAATTTTAAAGGATTTCCAAGGTAAAAAAATTACATTTTTCGATGGGAATTTATGTTGATATCAATCTCTGATTGACTTTTTCTTTTGTGCTCTCGTTAGTTTGGAGAATTGTTTATAAAACGTGCTTATAAAATTTAGTTGTATTGTTTTCTTGAATTTCATCGAAGACAGCGCTATAATTGGTACGCGTTTTGTTGCTTTTAAACATAAACTTATTGAGATTGGAATAAAATTTTTCGAAAGAAGATTGTGTTGTGCAATTTTATGTGTTTGTTCATTCATCACATAGGTTGAAAAGCGATGTTATGTTAACAAAACAAGACTTGGATTTCATAGTAACTGTTCTAACTTCACTTGCGTCGCCTTATGCAAATCTGTTTGTATATTTTTTGCAATTTTGATTTCCAAATCAGTGTCTCGGGCAATTTTTGATATGTAGCAGGTGTATTCTATTAGGGAATTAGTCGTACTAGTTATTCTAGAGCCAGAAAAAGTTGTTTTTGTGAACTTTTGTACGGTTTAAATAGCTCTAAATGTACTGTGTGCAGACGGTCGCGTAATTCTGTTTTTGAGAATTGCTAAAATTGAAAAATAGCCCGGTCGTCAATCTTAATTCTTGTGCTTCCGACCTTTCACCTAAGTTAAGCTTATCGTCAGCTTTCTGTTCAAAGAGCGACGTTGTTAGGCTCAGGCTATCTATATATATATTAATAATGACGATGCTTCAAAAACATCCTTTGTCTGGATCTTTCTTCCAAAATGTTAATTCATATTCTTCAAAATATGGAAATAAAGACAATAAAATTATTAATGATAATGACGATATATAGCGTGGACATAGCTTTATTATATATTTTTGTTATCATTTAGATTAGATTATATATAAGTGCACGGCATGTCTGAAAACCAGTTTTACTGAGCCGTTTTACCGTGTTTAATTAACAATTATTGGATGAGGTTGAGCATGATAGCGATAATTATCAAGGCCAAAGTTTGTGTTATCTGCCGAAGCCGAAGGCTGAGGCCGATAACACAAACTGAGGCCTTGATAATTATCGCTATCATGCGAAAACCGAATCCAATAATTGTTTTATTATGCATTTTCCTGAGCTGCACTTGTAAAGACAAGAGCGCGCACAAAAAAGTGATCAATGCACAGCAGTCAACTTGTAAGTAAACAACTTACGTCACTTCTGCATGCATAAAACTATTGTCTGTAGGTATGACGTCACTTCTGCATGCATAAAACTATTGTCTGTAGGTATGACGTAACAGAAAAAGCAAGCAATAATTAGCTGCGTGCTTATAGCCAATCAAAATCGCGCTAGTGACACCAATGTATAATAAATAAAGTTAATTGATTGATTGATTGATTTATTATCTACTTCTGTGATAAACATCGCTCATTTTGCGTATGGTAACAAGAAATTCCAAAGATTATCACTGACTTCGAACTAAGTGTAACTTTAACATTTGGATTAACTATGGTCCAACTAAATAGAAAACAACTTTAAAGAAGTAACCATGTCCGTTTTTCCTATTTTCACTGCCGAGGCAAAAGACACCGCATCCGATAGTGACTGATAGAGTGATTTTTTTTTAGACTAAACCGTGAAATAGTAATACTAAGCTAGTAGGCACTATTAGAAACTAATTCCATTGTTTTCTTTTGTTTAGTTTTAACCAATTTTGGCTAATTTTAATTAATTGCTAGATACTGTTTCACGGTGTAAGGAAAATCACTCTAAGATCGTGAAAAGAATGTTAAATACGTGATCAGTCCGAAGTTACAATCAGACACCAAGCAGCCTATTTTCTTGATACTGTATTTTAAGAAGTCATAACAACAGAGTTCGAGTTATCGGTGTAAATTTGGGCGAAGGGAAACGGAAAATAGTTAGAGTTAGCTGCGGAATTCGAGTTATCCGATTAAAAATGACTCAAAAATAGGGCCAAATCCAAGGGAAATCGAACTTAGTTCGAGTTAGCGGGGAGTTCGAGTTATCCGAGTTCGAGTTAGCGGGGTATTGACAGTAACTCACGTTTACTAGTCCACAGTCCGTGTCCGTATGTCCTTTCCACGCACATTGCTTCCAATTGGCCAGTTGTATTGGATCTATTTTAGCTGCTTCTCCTTTGTTTCCGATTGGACCACTGTCTCCTTTTTCTCCCACCGTACCTTTTGGTCCTTGGGGGCCCGTTAAGCCTGCTCTTGTTGCACCCTTCTCTCCTTTAGGGCCGTCGCTTCCATGGCAACCCGGGCTCCCTGGAATCCCTGGGATTCCGTTAGACCCGGCTGGCCCCGGCATACCTGGTATTCCACAGGAAGACTGTACAAAAAAGGGGACAAGCAATGAAATTTCCCGGGGGAGGGGGGGAGGGCATAATCCCTTATATACACTATATAGGTATGTGCCGCCCGATAGGGTAGGGTTTTTGAGGTGCTCAGTCCTTAAATAGGGTATCCTTTTTGGTATTTTTGGTATTGTGATCCTTAGATATTCCTTAGATAGGGTCATTAAATTGCAGTATCCACCCCAACGCGCAAAACGAGAAAGATATGGTCTGTTAAAACTATACTACACGCCTGAATTGGGTCTTAAAAAGAGTATCAAATCTCGATTTTCTACCCTTAAATAGGGTCAGGGTTTGAGAACCTTCGCGGCACACACCTATCCTAAATTGTCGGGAGTACCCTCCTCGCCGGGTGAACTTTAAAGTGTTTGGTTTCTGATTCGGCTTTGAAATAATCGTTTCTTACAAATGTAGGATTTTACCGATAATTAATACTAGCCCTTTTTGGCACAGTTATGTCGGTTAACAGCACGGCGAGCATTTCGTCCTTCTTTTCAGAGACATTAAACTAAGTTTTTTTCAGTAAACGTATATATCTTTGTGGCCTAAAATTCAGTCAAAGTCACGGGTAAAATCTTTAAAACATTTACGGTTGGCAAATTTTGTTACAATTTTTCTCAAGAATCAAAAGTAACACTTGCAGTGGAACGGCTGCCCGGAAGAGGGGGGGAGGTAATCTGTAAATTTTTGGGTGGGGGTGTACCGCTGGGACTCTGAGACCCTTAACCTATACTGGACCATTTTAGCTGCATTTTGTATCCCTATTCTAGACTAAATACCGAAAAACCCTACCCTATCCTAGACCTATTCCAGACTCGCTATTTTCCAGAAACTCGTTCACTATCACAGTTATAAGTTAACAGGGGTCAATAAAATATGCCGTACTGCCCGCCGTACCGATTTTTAAATGCCATTTGCCAGTAAACCTTGTGTAGACTAAATTCTTCACACAACTGATCAGTTTCGCGGAAAATCTCTGATTACTATATCCTATCCCAGACTAAACTGCCTGAAAACCATACCCTTCACAGCGGCGCATACCTATCTGATAGCTCATATGTGGGAGTACCCCCTCCTCCGGGAACGGCTAGCCGATTAGAGTCGTGACTCATGTGCGTAGAATGGTAATATCAAGTTAGTAAATAACTGTGATAAAAGACAGAGCGGTAATTGCTATGACCAATCATGACAGGCGCAGATAATTCAATGAACCAATGATATCTCAAGGCAAATATATGTACATGTAGTTTTTCTTCTGATTGGTTAATAAAGCGATGCAATACAAAACCACTCAATTGAAAATCGCTCTCTATTTAAAGTGGCAATGGGACATTTGAAGAACTGGAGTGAAATTATAACACAGTCTTTCAAAGTTGTCGGACGTGAATGGCGCCGCTACTGGACGGCTAGTCTCCCACGCAACCGTTATTAGCGTTGCGTGACGAGACAAATAGCGGCTGCGTGGGAGACTACTGGACGGCTAGAAAGAACAAAAAATTAACCAAAAACGCAATATGGCCTCAATTATTTCAACTGTCTTTTCCTATATTGTGCAGCTTCCTCCTTTGTAAAATATTCTCATGTCTGTAATTCTACCTTGCAATAAATATTTTGATGTTATCAAGTGAATTAGCATTTTGCTTATCTGATGAACAGATATCAGGAAGTCAACACTTTACAGTTCTTATATCAACGCTGCGCAATCGAATAAAACAATATTCAGGGAACAGAAAAAAGACTCCCATCTTTTCGTCTTCGTTTATCTTTATCGCTTATGCATTTATTTACACAGAGCAGTTTTCAAATGAGTGTCGTAAATTTAAAACCAAAGTTATGACTCTGATCAGTCACAACAGAGGTCAACAGATGCAGAGATTCCAAAGAACCAATCAGAACTCTATCGAAGCAAATACATGCAGCCGGTGCCAAGCGCGAGTAAACGCGTGTGGGTAAGTCACGATTGGTTTTGGTTTTTCTGATTGGATGAAAACGTGGTGCGAGATCTGTCTTAGCCAATCACAAATCGAAGCAATGTAAAACTAAAGCAATCGCGAAATTACTTTCAATACTCAATTGAAACCGCTCTATAAATTTGTCCATGCATTTGCTTAAGTTTACTCTCCCTTTCTTGCTTAAGTTTACTCTCCATGTTCCACCAGTATATTGCCAAGGTCATAAACAGCGAGCATCCACCACTACCAGAGGAAATTAGACAGATGGCGCAGGATAGGAAACAGTGGGGAAGGATCGTGGCCGACTGCCTTGCAGCCGGCTGAGTAGAGTAGTAGTAGTACTCTCCTTTTGCTCGATCCGCCAAATAAAGAAGAAACGAAAGGTGGCACGACTAAAAAAAATAACCACGCACACGAAAAAAATAAAAAAACTTTCATCTTTCCTGCCACCGTTTTGGTTCTCCTGGAAAAAACACCGATCACTGTGAATTGAATTATTCACGTACTTGTATTTTGGTACTATGTCGTGACACACAGAAAAGTCACTATGAAACTGACTAACACATTCTCCAAATTCTCAAAGGAAAGACGAAACACAAACAACTATATCATGTCATTTACAAATAGTAACAACTATTCTAACTCAATCATTTCATCTCAAGGCCCGAATATATTTTGAAGAAGATTTTAATCGCCTCGCATATTTCGATATAATCGTTGTTAAAACACCTTTTGTAGCGTGTGAAAAGTAATGCTTTTTGGTTTCGAAGGAACACAAAAGTTTGGGTACTTAAACTTTTTTCTGCCCCTATTTAGCACTGATAAATTCTAACAGGTGAAACTCTGTATTTGTTAGTTTGCAAAGTGTGATTATATAAATATACATATATTTATTAGCTCCGACACCTACTACCTACTTTGCATTGCGAGGCGTTTGACTGAACACAGGTAGCATAGGTACTTAACCACAGCAGATGAGCGGTGACAATGGAGAGAGCGAACACAGCTCCCATGATCTCCTCACTTTGTATTTCTGTATACTGTAAATCAACTCAGCTTCGACACTGTACACTAACAACCCTGCCCTTTAGAAGCCTCCTTTTCACATACCACGACACTTTATTCGTGTTTGATTGGCAGGGCACGGACTTCTGTGATTGGTTAATTCTAAAAGAGATTGACGAGATTAATTACCTGAGAGTGGCACTCAAGTGACTGTCTATGGCTTCTGCACGCAAACTGCAAGCTGCACGTGCATAAAGACACGAATCAGTTTCACTACGCATTTAAAGGAGCTATTTCATGATGATTTTTAGGGTTTTGGGTCACAAATGCCTCAAATTAGACTAAGTACCTTTGTCGTACACAAAATACTTATAGAACACTAAGGGAAAGATATTAAGTGTTTTATCGAGTTTTCCAAGACAGAAGCAGTAAACTTGAAAACATTAGTGGAATTTTTTCAAGATGCAATCCATTTCCATCCTGGCCATCTGCAGCCCAAGTCACTTATTTTTACTCTTAGAGCACTAGTAGAATAATTTGAAACAAAACTGGACACTTATCTTTTGGATTTTCACTGATTTAAATATGTACTTTGGCTTTTTGAAGTAACACTAAAAATGGTGACAGAGCCCCCTTAACTCTAATGAAGAAAAATATGATTTGAGGAAACCTAGGTGAGGACTCAGGAAGGGAACTGGAGCACTTTTCTGAGGTATGTCCAGCACGCTAATGAGATTCATGCTCTTTATGATAGACATCATGAAGTGTCCCCTAGACCTAATTCTGACCTAAACACAAGCAATACTGTCAAACATGAAATCATATGGAAATTACAAATAATTGTGTGTAATATGAAGTGCCCAAGATCCGAGTTACGTGCATTTCTGGACATAAGTGACTTTTCTGTCATACGAACTTACACTTACGGTTTCAGTTAAAATCAATATCACAACGTCGTCACCAGGGTGTTCTCGGGTATTCAAAATGGCGGTGATCATAGAAAGTTAGAACCACCTTGCACTAGCATAATAAACAGTACCACAGGAAAGTACTGCTCAGTAGCTTTCATTTGAACGGTCACACTTTAGGATTTTATCCACAGACTGAAATGTTAAAACCACCTTATACAGCATAATAAACAGCACCACAGGAAAGTACTGCTCAGTAGCTTTCATTTGAACGGTCACACTTTAGGATTTTATCCACAGACTCAAAAGTTAGAACCACCTTATACAGCATTATAAACAGTACCACAGGAAAGTACTGCTCAGTAGCTTTCATTTGAATGGTCACACTTTAGGATTTTATCAACAGACTGAAATGTTAAAACCACCTTATACAGCATAATAAACAGTACCACAGGAAAGTACTGCTCAGTAGCTTTCATTTGAATGGTCACACTTTAGGATTTTATCAACAGACTGAAATGTTAAAACCACCTTATACAGCATAATAAACAGTACCACAGGAAAGTACTGCTCAGTAGCTTTCATTTGAATGGTCACACTTTAGGATTTTATCAACAGACTGAAATGTTAAAACCACCTTATACAGCATAATAAACAGTACCACAGGAAAGTACTGCTTAGTAGCTTTCATTTGAATGGTCACACTTTAGGATTTCATCCACAGACCCAAATGTTAGAACCACCTTGTATAGCATAATAAACAGTACTACAGGAAAGTACTGCTCAATAGCTTTCATTTGAATGGTCACACTTTAGGATTTCATTCACAGACTCAAAAGTTAGAACCACCTTGCACAGCATAATAAACAGCACCACAGGAAAGTAACGCTCACAGCTCAATATTTTTGACTTTAATTAATGGTCATACTAATTATAAAGGATTTCATCGACGTACAGACTCAAAAGTCAATTCCCGAGATGGGGGATGTCCACCTCCACTTTATATAAGTGTCCACTGAGATAGTTTAATTTTACCGCAAATGTACGCTGCTTAATGGGTGTCCCGAGGGGGGGGGGGGGGGGGAGGGTACTCCCCTATATAAGCTATATAGGTATGTGCGGCCCCATAGGGTATGGGTTTTGAGCCGTTTTGGTCTGAAAACGGGTATAGATTTTGACCATTATGGTCTGAAATCGGGTATGGTTTTCAAGGGAACCACGAGAGCGTCCAAATGAATGAGAGAGAAAGAGAAATAACCGAAATATATCATTCAAGCTGAATTTTAACAAATCTTTTGTTGGCGTTCTAACCTAAGAGGTCTGAAGACGGGTGTGGAAAATAGCATGTTTTGGTCTGAAATAGGGTCAGGATTTGGAGAACCGGGCGGCACACCCCCACCAGGAATTCCGAGTAGTACCCCCCCCCCCCGGATGGGTGTCCGCGTAATAATACTGTGGCTCTTTTTAATTCTTTTTAATGAACTTTTTAATATTTTTAAGCAATTTATTCACAGCAGCAAACTACGCAAGATTAAGCCAAGTAATCATCTAAGTAAACGTTGAAAATAACTTGAATATCTTGAAGAAAATTGCTTCTTTGAACTGTCATTCTAAATAATGTACGAAGCCCACTGAGTTATTTAACATAACACAATTTAAATCTGCACTCTGCTTTATTAAAGGCATAATGAGCGGGGTACGGCGCGAAGGAAAAATTGCTAGCGGAGAAAATCGCGAAAAAAAATCCCCCTCCATCGGCACTTGTAATCTATCTTTCGCTTCCCGGCATGTACTTTCGCTTTCACGTACTATCTGAACGCTCGGACCAGCAGGCGTGCGTTTCCCGAAAGTCCTGAAAACTTTTCGGACCCGAAAGCTTATATTCAAATTCAGTTTCTAACGAAGGCTTTGAAGTGTTTAGCCAGCAAACTTGCCCAGCTCGTGTAGTAAACGTAAGATTTTAATGCTGAACAGCTTTCAAAATCAACTTGTAAAAAGGGAAATTTGTTGGAAAACATTTTGCACATAACAGCTTTTCGGGCCAGTACTTGAATGGTGAATAAGCCTTGGTTCAGGCTGAAACGAAGTTATCTCGCCATGTTTTACCACTTGACCTACGTGCACAGGAAACATTTTTGAAAGACAAGTTTCTTTTTACAACAGTTGCAGCAAATAAACAGAACTTAACTTCGGCTTTCACCTGCTTTCTTTGAACGAACTGTTTTCTTCAAAGGTTACCATGACTACAATTGCAATAAGCTTTTTTAAAATTACTTTTCGAATGCTACAAACTTCGTGAAACTCGTGGAAAACTATAGCAACATTACTAATAAAGTACGCGATAATCCAGTGTCAGTTTTGGAGTTTTTAGTAATCTTATTGATATTATTTTCGGGCTTGAAATACAAGGAATATGTCCGGCCAAATAAACCCATGACATGATAGACGAAATTTTTTGTATTAAATGTATTTATTGTATTAATGTTTGAAACACGTTAAGTTTGGAAATTTCTGGTAGCAACGCACAGAAGGAGGTATAAAAACATTGGCCATCACAACTGATTCTGAGTTTCAAATCAGCAACTCAGTTGAGGTCGAGGATCAAAAGAAACTGGTTATGGCGGCTTTAGTGAAGGCCATCGAACAAAAGCGATTTAAACAAGCGGAAATTCTTATGCGACTTGGCGACAATGTCAATCAACAGGAGGAAAAGTCCGGAACAACTCCTCTCTTGGCAGTTTGTTTATTGGAAGACGAACATTTGGCGTGCCGCATCGCAAAGAAGCTTCTACATCGAGGAGCCGACGTTTGTCTTCAAGATGAAGACGGGATGAGTCCACTTATGCAGGCGAGTAGAATGGGCAAAGAAAAACTTGTGCAAGCTTTTATTGAAAGCGAGGAATGTGATTTCGGCGCTGCCGATTCTAAAGGGAACACTGCCTTGATTCATTCAATTGAAGCTGGGAATTCTCGCATTGCAAAAGCTCTTACTAAAGCAATGAATATATATGACGTCCGCGCTGCTGATAAGCCGAACAAAAATGGAGAAACACCTCTGATTATAGCGACGAAACTCCAACGAAATGACTGCAAAGAGGTTTTGTTAAGCGATGGTAAAGCGTCGCCTTGTGCTCGAGACTTTGATTTAAAACTCAATGCCCAGGAATGGGAATTGCATTTGAACAAAAAGGAAGAGAATAATAAAGTAAAGCTCAAAGTGATAAAGGATAGAAACGTCGTTTCGAGTGCTTCAGGCAGAAACCAGAATGGAGATCATTACAAACGCTCAAGAGTTCAATCATCAATAATTAATTGTAAACAAGATTTGCCAAACACGGCTCCCCCAATGAAGCACTCAGTGAGTTTTATTGTGAATAATAAACTTGATGATAAAGCTCATAGTAGAAGAACCAAATCTGCTCCTTTGGTTAAAGGAGAAAACAGTGCACGGTTTGCCAATTCTGAAACAGTCCATCTTCAACCAAGAGACAAAGAAATCTGTACTGATAAATGGGTTAATATGCCAGCAAAGGAAAAATCGTGTCTTCCACGGACGTCTTTGCAAATGCAAGAAAGCTCAAAACAACATAGCGTTTCTATGGCATCGACAACAGGATATTTCAATGATCATCAAAAGCAATTCAAAGTGGAGGGGAATGGAGGGCCGGCAAGAAAAGTGAGCCGTTTCCCTGTCCGTTCAGCTGGTTCAGTTGAGCACAAGGTGTCAAATAATCAGACTAAAAGAATTGGTGAACAGAAAGCATCGTTTAATTATCAGAGCCAACTGCCTCAACAACACGAAAAACAATTTAAAGAAGAGGGGAATTGGGGACGAGTTAGAAAAGAGGGTCTCCCTACCCCTTCAGCTGGTTCAATTGAGCATAACATGTCAAAAAATCCAGCTAAAAGAATTGGTGAACAGAAAACATCATTGAATTGTCAAAACCAACTGCCTCAACTCTTCTCTTTAATGACTGATCAAAAATCGCATTCGTTTCGTTCGTCAGCAAAGGAGAGGATCCACAGGGAGCCACCGAGTGGAAAAAGAAAGTCGAGTGCAGGAAAGGACTCCAGTAAACGACTCAGCTCCAAAAGAAGCTCGGTGGCAATGCAAAGACTTAGTACTGCGCATGCACGAAGAAGATGGTCCACAGCAATGGCCGCCATGGACACTTTGGGGAGGTTTTCATCGCTTTACAGTCGCTCTGATTTCCACGCTTTAAATCAAGATAACCTTGCAGTGACGTTGGATAAACCTGTTTTAAGGCCAAGGAAAGGTTCATTGCGTTCAAGCCCTGACGTTTTGGGCTCAACGGCTTCTATGAAAGGAACAAAGATATCAACTATCTCTCCAAATCTGGTGAAGCTTAATCCAGAGCTGTCACACTCCCTTCCGGATAGAAGCAGCTTAAGTAGAGTTAAGTCCTCCAAACCAAGACCGAGGTTATACACGAAGCACAATAGTGATTCTTCCATCTTAACTGGTAACTTATCGAGTAGGTTGTCAGGGGTATTGAGTAAAACGCCAGTCATCGAAGAAACGGAAGAAAGTGCAGTCAGTGACAGTTAAAAGGACAGTGTGATCATTGTGGCCATGCAGGAGCTTGCTTTAAGCCATGCGTTTTTATCTTAACTGGTAATTAAGATCATGCTAGCTGTGTGCTCAACGAAGTCTGCCTCAGTTCAGATGATCGCGTCATTGGGCGGTGACGTTAAGCCGTTGGTCTTATCTCCTACATTTGTTAGTTGTCCTTCCCGGTAGGAGACCTTAAAGATCCAATAGCACTCTTCGCAAAGAGTAGGGGACGTAGTGCCCGGTGTCTGTGGTTTGCTTTGTTTAAGTTATGGGGGCACCTGTGTTACATTCGACATTAATTGTAAACTGCATTAGCAGTCTGGCAAAGTCCCCCGAACAGTCGTTGTAAAGCGCATTTGAGTATTACATGGAAAGTGCGCTATACAAATGTATCATCATGTGATCATATCATCATATCTTAAAATAGTGATTGTATTTATTGTGGAGAAGAGGATTCTGTTGATCACAGTTTTATAAGTTGTCAGTTCACTGTGTGTCTTTCGCTCAGAAGGTGTTGCAATGGTTTAATACAACTCACTATTCTGCATTCAATCTTAACACTGAGGAATTTTTATTTGGGCTATCTACCGTATCTGATGTATTACAGAAAAAAATAAATTACACTCTACTGTTTTTGCGTTACTACATTTATAAAAGAAAACTCCAGAATGATTCATTACTGATCTCTGATTTTATATAAAAAAGTAATGTACAAATATAGAATTGAACTCTATTCATAAGTCAATAAATCTTGATCTGTATACTAATTAAAAATCCAATCTCTTATTTACCCCTCTATATCTAGGTGTACTTCAATCAAAATGTTGTAACATTGTATTTATTTGTTGTTGTTGTTGTTGTTGTTGTTGATTTTGTTTGTACTTGCAATATATCTTGTTTGTAAGCTTGGTTTTGTAAAATGCCAAAAAAAAAAAAAAAAATAGCAAGAAAAAATCGCCAAAAGTGAAAAAGTCATAGAAATATTAACTAAAGAGACAAAACAATGGCTAAAAAAAGTCAAATTCCAAAAGAAAACAATTTTGATTTCTTGGCCACCTGTCTCGAAGTCAACCAATGATTAGAAGCTGTATACCCGTGTATATACGGTGTTTTTTTTGACTATATAACATGGAAATGAGGTAAGCAAAATTTTAATTTGGTATTTTGGCGGGACAGTGTCCCTTTAAAGGCCCACCTTCACCCAAAATGCTGTGCGCGCCGTGATCACTTTCAGTGCTGAATTTCATGTAACACGAAATTCACGCTTGATTGCCTTGCAACCAATGAGATCACGTGTATGAACAATGAAGCATTTTAAAACAAAAACAAACGACCTCAACGTCTTTTGGGTGAAGGTGGGCCTTTAAGGAGCTGCTGCAGCTGATAATATCATCCCGTCGTCCTTCCATATCAGACACATTAGAAAAAAAAAAAACATTGTAAAGAATATTAAAAGCCCACGTAGACAGAAGTGCAGATAGCTGTTAATGAAATAAAATACATCGACTTTGTTTTCCCGACTAACAGACCTTGAAGTTCAGTTGTTCAGTAACTGTTTCTCGAGTTCTGCGAAAACAACCTATGCGCCATTCATTTTGGAAATTACACTTTTTGTTACCCTTAGAACAGAGAACAGAAACTTGACAATGAGTTATTTATAAATGGCGAGACTAATTTTCCACTTCTCAAGAACTCTTTATTTTACTCTTATGGTTCGCCTTTTGAAGGTTAGTTTGGTAACCGATACAGTCATTATTAAGCACAGAACACCACTCAAATAGAGAATGGCAAGCCTGTGTCTCATCTCCCTCCAAGGTATATCATCCGCCATCGGTAAGGAGGTCATTAATTGCATGTGAGCTCGTAACAAGCGTGAAATGCCTTAACAGCTTGTGCATTTATCAATGTATAACTATTTCCCTCTGATCCTCAAAGTACTTTAATTAACATTTCAATTACCCAACTCTAAGAGTGTTAATCCTAAATTTGGTTTTGTAAAGTATTAAAAAACAAATGGTACCATGTAAACGTACTGCCGAAGAGGTTTCATTTAAATGGTCACACCATAGGATTTCGTCGAAAGGCTCAACGATTAGAACTACACACTATGTGTCTCCATAAGTGACTCTGGGAGTGAAAGACCGATAACTCTTACTTTAATAGTTTAAGTTAATCCCGAGAGGCAGTTTGCGTCTTCATTACTCTGGATGCCAGGGTTTTTTCTTTTTAGTGAAAACCGGCGAGCTTGAGCGACGACGCCGCGACGAAAAAAAAAAAAACGCGAGCTTCTTCTAATCGTTCATGCGACTAATTTCACTCATGATATTCAGAGAACGAACCTCTGGATCCAGGGTGAGTCTTCATATGACACTTTTATCATTCTGGACGCCATTCTGCAATTACCGAAGTAAGGTCGCAGTACTGTAACCGATTGGAAACGTCCCGTCTTTATTTTTTTTCTAATTTAGGGCCTGGCCGCACTAGCTAGGAAAATTTTGATCAAATTTATCTTTGTTTAAGATAAAAATCTGTCATCACATTAAGTAGTACATCACGCCGTAGTGTATGGGTGGGGCAGGCTGATTTTGAAAAAATTGAGGAAAACAAAAGAAACCGCTTCCGGAGGGATACGCTTTTTGTGGAATGTTTTTTGTTTTTATGTCATTACGCGTATATTTTCGACAGCATGGACGGTCAAATTTATGGAAATTTTTGCACGGGCTAATTTTTGCTTTTGACTGTAGTGCGACCAGTGACAATCAGTGACAACAAATAACAATTTTCATCATAATGCCTGAATACAATTATGGTATTCAAATTGTCAGACACTTGGTTTGTTATTCAGCATACAAAGCATAAACTGGTACTTGGACAAAGAACGAAAAATTCTTGAAGTGCATGTGCGGTAACTCAAAATCATCAAAATTGTCGTTGCACAAAATGTTAAGTTGCACAAATTGCTTGACACTTGGATTGTTATTCAACATACAAAGCATAAACTGTAGCTTGGACAAAGAACTAAAAATTCGTGAAGTGCATGTGCGGTAACTCAAAATATTAAAAATTGTCGTTGCACAAAATGTTAAGTTGCACAAATTGTTTGACACTTGGATTGTTATTCAGCATACAAAGCATAAACTGTAGCTTGGACAAAGAGCGAGGAATTCGTGAAGCACGCGGTAACATAATTATCAAAATTGTCGTTCCACGAACATCGACTTGTTATCTATACACCTTGCCCCTTGTTTTCACCTAGATGGACAACAACCACGAGTTTATAACGCGACATTCCCAACTCTTTGACTTTCTTCTTGATAAGCTGACAAACGCTCTGGCATTTTTCCTTGCATTTGATACTTTCGTACACTTCGTTTGCGAAGTGTTCCCTCAAGATGCTCTCAGCCAAGGTTTGCACTCGTATAGTTGATACTTTCGCGTCTGGAGAAAGCTTGTACGTGTTCTCGTAAAAGATTTTGCCCGTCGAAAATTCGCTGCCGATGATCGATGCTTCGTCGGTCGGATCAGTTATGTGGATGTCACTTCGGGTTGTGGCTGACTTGAGCTGTAAAATCTCCTTTGTGTCGAGTTTAGAGGTGACTGCGACTTTAAAATTGTGTGCATTTCTTCCTGAAAGAGTCACCATGTTCCCTCTTTTTGAAGAAGCTGACATTTTTATAGCTCTTATACACTACTCTTTCGTGCAAACTGAAAACCTTAGCAACCTCAACCGCGTTTTGTTTGCAAATCGGTGGCGTTATTTTTATTGTTGTAATTGCTTGCGTCTACCACTTTTCGGCATTAAACCCTCAACTATTCAATTCGGCAACAAAGGAGGAAAAATGGCTTCGGTATTAAGAATAAAGCGACCGTAATCCACAGGGATGGCTTTAGAAGCTAATTGAATCGTCCTTTTTGTGTTCTGAAATAATTTTAATAATTGTTTTTATGAGAAAATGAACACTTGCCCCAAGGCGAAAAAATCTTTAGTCTAATAACTGGATAGTGTGGTTGCATCGCATGTTTAGGAGTTTGGCATGGCAGAATATAAAGAATTAGGGTGCGATCAATCTCTCATTTTTCAGTAAAGACATATATATATAATCAATGAAAAGAAGCACACGATGTGTACTGTAAGTATCACAAAGTAATGCTGTGCAATTTGCACAGCATTCCAAACATAAATTCCCTGGAAGCCTACCAGGTTACTTGGGGCAGGGTGTCATTTTTTTACGACGGCAACGGCAGCGAGAGCGGCACAAAACAATATGTTTAATGAGCGAAAACAATGCCTCTGCACGTGCGTTTTACATTTGATACATTTCTTTGCCGTTTCCTGTAAAACGACAACGTCAAATCATGAAATTATAGGTTTTGCGGAAAACATGAACACGCGACGGTTAATTTTCCTTGCTCTATTTGAACTTGAAAGCTGTCCCTACCAATTCAGCTCCTGAACAATTTAGTCACATTAGTCAAATTAAACAATTTGGAACAATTTCATACTAGTTTAAATGAGCGCAAATTCTTTATCTTTGGCGTTGCCGTCGCGGTTGCTAAAGCTCCCTACGTTTCAATTTGACACCGATGTCATGAAACCAGAAAAGGCTGAATATTATAAATAAGGCGAATTACATGAAGTTACACTTCGGTTTATTCGGAAAATTCGAATGCAAAGGAAATTTTTCGTTGCAATGGAGTTGTACTAATTCTGTAAGACTGTAACATACTATTCCTTTTGCGTCTGTAGTGTATGGCATCGAAACATGGGCGAGTGATAGCTTACCAAAGGTAAAAACAATAGAAAAATTAGAAATTAAGCGTTGAAAGTGGTCGCCGTTGTTTACGGGAGGTGGTCGCTTACGAGGTTTTCGACTATAATGATTTGACTAGAAAAAAATTGGTATTTTGGAAAAGTGGTCGCTTTGGCCCGGTTCAAACGTCGAACTTCAGATGTGCCGAATCTAATGCATATGAGCAAGAACAATAGATTTTGCGCATTAATTTGCATTAGATTCGGCACGCGTGAAGTTCGGTAGAGTCTAGAAGGAGGTCGGACACCTTATTGAGACTTATATAACGGAGTAACTGGTTCGCTTTCAGGTGAGGTTGGGGTTAGCAGTTTATATAGTTAAATTTAGGGCTAAGCTACCCGAGAAGCTAGGTGGCACAGTGGTACGGTAGGCTATGTAAGCCTAAGCCTAGCTGAGGTCACAGGTTCAATCCTGAGTGGGGATTTTAGATTTTCTTTTTTTTACGCTTAAAGTGTCGACATTACGTTATATAATTCTCAATAAGTGTCCGACCTCCTTCTGAGCTATAGAAGGTTGACTCCACCGTGAAGTTCGACGTTTGAACCGTGCCTTAGGAGAGGTGGTCGTTTTCTAGCGGGTGTTTGCACATGGAGGTTCGACTGCAATATATAGCATCAGAAATCCATATGGGTTTCTGATAGCATCAGATACATGCAGCTGCGCATGTGCGTCTTTGAACACTGGATTGAATTGTTCCTCGAGCATTACAAAGCTTGAAAACCTACAACTAAACATGTCCCATAAAATAAAATAAAACTATCAATATCCTAAAAATTGATATGAAAACGAAAATGTTAAAAGAGAAAAATGTAACAATGTTGTTGAAAGCCGAATCTAAATAATAAAATATCATCTATATGTTAAAACTTTTGTCATACAATTGACATATTATTGTAGCAGCTTGTGTATACAGACTGTTTATCCACGAGGGGGAGGGGGGGGGGGGGGGCGGCATATAATTGACAGACACTCGAATAGGGAGGTACAGCCGGGCCGCCCCAACCCTGGCCCTGCTTAACTGATACAACTCTCTGATAATCCTACCCTGGTTAAGAAAAAATTTCCGATTTTTGAGACTCCTACTTGCTTTATTGTAGCGTAATTAAGCTTAGTATTTTATATTCTTATCCTGTTTAAGACATTAGGCGAAGTAAAGATACCCTGTCGAGACAAAAAGTGATGAAATCATCGATACCGTGAACAAGACAAAAATCCCTGAAAGCCATACCCTGTCTAGCTTGTACGCAGGAAGGACCCTCCCCCCTCCGCCCCCCCCCCCCCCCGCCACCATTCCATAGTTTCGTTATTGAAATCTGAACGCTGAAACAGGCCAGCTGAGAGTGACAATTTATCACCGGAATTTTCTAGAAACACGGAATTCTGCCTCATGTTTGCCACCTTTTCATTAAGTACCGCAAACAGTTCTATGCATAAATAGTATTTTCATACAATAACCCATCATTCAATATACCACATGTTAACGGTATTGGAAAAGAACCCTTGAACGTCAGAGCGATTTTTCCCAATTAGAACACCAGTACAAATTATATTTTATTCACTGACTTCAAAGCATTGAATTGAGGTTGTTAAATCTCTTTCAAAACTCAACTAGAATTGAAATGGTTTTAAATAATTCTCGCCTCTGCAAAGTATATGCATAAATAACCAAGGTAAACATTAAGGAATATTCATGTCATGGAACAGATCTGTATTATTTGTTCAGGAGCGGGTCCACGAGGGTTAATTTGCCAAGTTCTAATCTTCCTTTACACTATTAATATAATGCATGGATCAGGAATTATAGTTAACTGCCTCGATAAACAGCTAGCTCTATAGCAAATCTATAACTTCCTTTAACGTTTTCCTCAGTAACAAAGAAAATTTTTAACAAAAGAAATGTTAAATGCATTAATATTTAATGTTTGTAGAAACATAATCTTACGGATAAAATATCAAAGAAAATGAAAGCCGCGCTGGTTCCAAAGATTCTTGAAATTAAATATATAAATAGGACGAATCGTATTCTCGTGAAAAGTTCTGTGACAGTTGCAGTTTTGGTTTTAGACGAGACAATAAAGAAACGTTTTGACAATGATCTTTAAAAATTATGCGGCCTTTTCTGTTTAAAAATGCAAATTCTTATTCTCCGTAACAAGTGAACAGCGCTTAAATTGCGAAGAAAAAAATATACTATTTAACTGGGAGAAATATTAATTTACTAGGTAGTTTAAACTTAGCCTGCGAATCATTAATCACCTCTCATCGTCCCCGCCTCCGAGAACGCACCCCGCAACGGTTCAACACCGTCACTCTCTTGCGCCGTAACAAATTTTAACAGCTTCGACTTTAGTACGACAATGAAGCGAAATAGAGCGACTGTCTCTTTAAACGCAAACCAAATTGCGTAGCATCATAGCGAAATGGGATAGGCACATGCGAAACACGTTATTTCAATCGTAGCCAATCACTCTAATCGTAATTAGCCCTCCCTAAAAAGCTGAATCTGATCGATACGTGCGCATATTGTGCTACCACCGTTCCAGCAAGGGGTCTCAAAAACGGACCTAATCCATGCATTTAGTTGGCTAGTCCGTATTCATGCAAAATACACTTAAAGTCAGTTTTATTCGATAATAAAACAGCCGTGTTTTTGTTATAAACATTTGATAAATTATTTATTAAAAATATTCTGCTTTAATAACAAAGCTTGTCATTTTTACATGAAGTGAGTGTATTGCCCACGGCACTTTTTTTCACATTCAAACAGAACGAAACCACGTGTATTCGACATTACAAGCTAGTTCGCCTAAAGCGATACTTATGATCAAAACAGGTCAAAAGCAAGCTACAATTACCTTACACAGCATAATAAACAGCGTCTAGCGGGAACGTTCTGCTTAACTGATAGCTTCACTTCAATTATTACATTTCAGGATCTTATCCACCGACATTCTTTTGAATCGTCACACTTTAAAATTTTAATCAGTTAGGAACCACACAATATTACTAAGGAAAACATTTCATCATTTATGTGCTTAGACGCATAGACGCAAAAAAAGAACTACGTACAACATAAAGAACAGCACCACCGGAAAGTACTGCTCAATCGCTTTCATTTGAATGGTCACACTTTAGTATTTCATCCACAGACTCAAAAGTTAGAACCACCTTGTACAGCATCATAAACAGTACCACAGGAAAGTACTGCTCAGTAGCTTTCATTTGAATGATCACACTTTAGCATTTCATCTACAGACTCAAAAGTTAGACCACTTTGTACAGCATAATAAACAGTACCACCGGAAAGTACTGCTCAGTAGCTTTCATTTGAATGGTCACACTTTAGGATTTCATCTACAGACTCAAAAGTTAGAACCACCTTGTACAGCATAATAAACATCATCACAGGAAAGTACTGCTCAGTAGCTTTCATTTGAATGGTCACACTTTGGGAATTCATCCACAGACTCAAAAGGTAGAACTATCTTCTACAGCATAATAAACAGTACCCGGCAGGAAAGTACTGCTCAATCGCTTTCATTTGAATGGTCACACTTTAGGATTTCATCCACAGACTCAAAAGATAGAACTAGCATAATAAACAGTACCTCAGGAAAGTACTGCTCAATAGCTTTCATTTGAATGGTCACACTTTAGGATTTCATCTACAGACTCAAAAGTTAGACCCACCTTGTACAGCATAATAAACAGTACCACAGGAAAGTACTGCTCAAAAGCTTTCATTTGAATAGTCACACTTTAGGATTTCATCCGCAGACTCAAAAGTTAGAACCACCTTGTACAGCATAATAAAAAGTACCGCAGGAAAGTACTGCTCAGTTGCTTTCATTTGAATGGTCCCACTTAATTAATGATTTCACCCACATATTATTATAATTAAGGTAAGAACCACCTTGTATAGCAGTACGTGAGCGGAGATTTGATTTTGAAATGAAGGGATGAAGGATCGAAACTGAATTAAACCGTAACGTGTCTTAAAATGTCAGGTTCCGAAGCTCAATGTATTTTTAATTACTTGAAAGCAATTATAATCGGCAGCAAATGGTATTTCAAAGTTATTTTATTGAATGATTGAAAAAAGCTTGAACAATTTAATTTATTTTTCTCAGAGAGAAATCGTTAATCAGCTGAGGTTGTCGGCTATAATGATTGTGAACTAAACAAAAACACTTGCTAAATCTTGCTAATTTGTACATCCGAAAAAGACGGGAAACAGATGAGAAAATCCGTTAATACATTGCCTTAAAAGTAAACTCGACACCTAAGTTTACGTTACCTTCACAGTTAAACTAATTAAAATTTGATAAAGCTACGAATATAGGATATTTTGCTCAACCCGGCGGCGCCAAATGCTTGAGCAAAACTATATAAAAAAAATGCTATGACCAGTATCTCGCCAGCTAACGGTTTTAAAAACTTGATAAAGCTATGAATCTATCTATTTGCTCAGTTTAATGCTATGAATCAATCTATTTGCCATTTCGCAAAAAGGCGAAATGGTCGAGTAAAACATTAGAGAAATATAATCAAGGCCCATATCTCGCCAGCGCATTGATTTGAAAAAGATATACACCGCTTCATTGCGCACGTTAGCCTTGTTTTCGCTAGCAAAGCACACAAAAGCGCTAGCAAAGAGTCTATAAGATTTTAAATACAAACACAACACACGTATGAAACGTTTTCGTTTAGGCTTATCAGATGCGCTAACGTTTTTCGATGTGTATTTGCGCATAGGCTTGCAACTGCGTCTTTAGTTTACGTCGACGTCAAAAGCCGGAGGATACAAACCAAGAGAATATAACTTGTTCAAGTGGCCGATCAACAAGTAAACAAAATCTGTCATGCTGATAGAAACGTTCATACGTGCATTATATAAATGCGTGGATTGGACACATGACTGTTATCAATCTGACGCGAGAGTCATTCGTTATGTTGCGCATGCATGTATACTGTGGAAAAATCCTGAACCCTAGAATCAAACGAGAACGAACATTGACGGGGGTTCACAAGAGCATAGAATGCGCAAGAGCGCAAAAGAGTGTTGGCGGTAAAACTTGAGAGTCTCGTTGATTGCAATTTGGACTTTGAGCATGTTCAACGGTTTCTATAGCGCGCGAAAGTCGATGAACACACATGCATACGAATTGAATGCCGAACGAAAGCCCCGGCGAGTGGTGAACTTTTATTCACTGTTTTGAATTTTTCTCACGCTGATCCCGGTCTTACAAAAAAAAAAAAACAGTTTTAAAATGCCTTTTGCATGAACAATAAGGAAACTCCTACATTTTGTTTCGAGCGCTTGGTTTTCCAAGTTTATTGAGAGGCCTAAAACGCTTGACTTTCTAAGTGACACAAAGCCAAGTATGGCTCATGCAATAATAATAAAACACTTGCTGAATAAGTTGATGGCGCTATTAAAGCGAAAAAATATTTAGTCTTGGACTTGGCATGACCTTGTAGTTAGAGAATCCCATACGGCTCTTACGCTAAATGATCAAAGGCGTCCATATTTAATTGTTTTTTGAATTTGCTGTCAATTTAAGTTTGTTGCTTCAGGGTTTTGAACCAGATAGGCGGATTTCGCGGGTTATGTTTTATGATAATCTGATTCTAGATTCGATATATCGCTTGTATATAGCGAATGTCGTTTTTAAGTTGCTTATCGAGGATCTAATAATCTATAAAAATATAATGGATAAGACATGCATAAATGACAATAAATCAGTCCTGCTAAAAAGCGCGCGCAAAGGACATTTTCCCGCCTCGACGTAAGGCAGTGTTCGTTCGTCTGGCGTATTCCTGTTTCACATTTTGTATGTTGAATACCAAAGAACAATATTAATAAGAATATTTTTGTATAGGTCAGCTGGTGAGCCAATATCAAGGCAGCGAATGCAAATGGTTGTTAATTGTAATCTGTAAGAAAACAATTTTCTCACTTTGTTCACGGCGGCAGATTGTGCCTTTCTTTGAAAGAATAATTTAATTCTGCGCTTTGCTAAGGGGGTAATTAAATTGGACAGACAAGAATTTCATAAAGTAAGCTTTTATAATACTCAAGAAAATATTAAGAAAGCATTTTACATTAAAACGGACAGCGTTGGGTTTTCTCGGTTTCATTGGCTGTTGCTTTTAATTTTCAAACAAAAACAGTATTTAATTTCAAAAGATCGCTGTCACTAAGTTTTTACAGACTGAATGAGACGAGGCTTTTATTAATAATAAATCGCCAAACTTCCTCCAGTGAGAAGAGAAAGTAGTTCTTAAATAGAGCTGAAACTCAAAACTATATTAGACAGGCCTAACATCATTTAAATATTTAATAATCTGTTACCCTTGGGCAGTCTTAGATGAAAAGCGAAAAATAGAAAGATATGTTTTCTGGTATCTTTTCGTCCTGGATTTCTTATTTTGATTCCTCATTATGTTGGCCGTTTCGAAGTGGAAACAAAGCTATTAGCTGACGCTAAACAATGCGGCATTGAATTGAGAGAGTGAAATTTATTCGTAAAGTAGCTCTTTGTCAGCCATCAATTAGCATACGAAACACCTGTCATTTAAATGTTTATATCTCATATCGGCCACGCTAAATAAGCTTCCAAAAACCATTGCTACCTTCGCATGCTTTTTAAACCGATCACTTGGAAATACCACCACAAGAACACTAGAAAAATGTTTCACAAAGGTCATTGATTATTTTGGAGAATCATAAAGGGGTGAAACAGAACAGATTTCGTTTAAAAATGAAATTTTTGTTACCCGTGAGCGACAGTATTAAAAGTAAGACTAAGCTAATATCTGATATTTGAAACGCAAATCGAAGTGGACAGTACGCTTGGTGTTTTAAAAGTCGCAACATTTTCATCAAAGTGGTTTGCGAGCCTTTTTTGGCGCCGAAGTGTAACCTAAATGTGTCTTAACCACAGCCTTGCAGATGCTCAGTAAACGAAGTTGACAAATTAACAAAGAAATTAAAACCTCAACGCTCCTTGAGAAAACACGAGCCGCGAAGTTTTGAAGAGAAATTGATGGTTTCTTTGAGTAAACTAAAAAACGCTAATGAAGACCTGGCTGATGATTTTTAAGACTATTTTAAACAATCCTGTTTCCTGCCGTTCTCCATGTGCGACTTTCTGTTTTGTCTCGCGAAATGAATTCATAATAACACTTTAGATCATCCTTAGAAACAATTACACATGAAATCGGTTTGTTGTTTGACAGCGGGGTTTGGGCGACCAATGAGCTGCAGGTAAAATGACCCCGTTCCCTTTTAAAAATGCTGACTTTTAAAAAACACGCCGCGATTCACTTAGACTCTGTCCAAGGCCATTAGATGATTGGTTAACAGTAATGATCATTTTCAATAGAAACAATGAGACCACATGTTCGATGCTTCTCCTTAAAGCAATTTCAATGTGTCTTTCAAATGCATTCACAGTAGCGATGATAAAGTGACAAAAACAGCTCGAGACCAGCTGCCGTTTGAGTGGTCGGTGTATAATTGTGGATCTATGCACACATCAAGTTTCACCGTTCACGTCTTTCAGGTGCCCGCGAGTTATTGTTGGCGTCAAAACCCGGTGCACTTCATTCACAAAGTTAATCACCTCGATCGGAACAAGTAAAACATTTCCACTTTCAAGTCGCTCTTAGATCTTTAGTCACGCGGGAAGCTCGCAGACTGAGGGTAAATTCGTTAATACAGGCCCTAATCGGCACGCGATAAATTAAAAAGTGTACCACGAGTTTCGAACAATGGGAGACGAGATGCTGAGCGTCTTCTATAGCGGAGACATTTTCACGAGTCATGGAAAGATAAGTGCTAAAGAAATGGCAAATCTTACGGCTAGCTTCGACGAAAAGAGCGAATTCCGCCTGTTTAGAGATTATTTCGGGCTGATAAGACTTGTACAGAATGCGGCCGATTTAGACAACAAGGACCCCGGGTTTGACAGCTTGTACGATTTTACCTACACCAAGAGATCTCGAGTAGACAGCGTGGGTTCTGATCATTCACTAACGAGCTCAAGCTCTGGCGGTAGCCCTGAAATTGAACTGTGCGTCGAAACTTCGAAAGCTCCGGGACCGTCACTTGCGCCTGGCGCACCAACACGCGTTTCGAAGCGTAACGCCGAAAACAACAGCGAGGTAGCCAATCGCAACCGGAAGAACCGAGAGAGCAAGAAAAACAGAAACGCCAACGTATGCGTTTTTTGCAGGAATAACGGTGAGAGCAAGAAAGTGTATTCGAGCCATGTCTTGAAAGATGCTGAGGGGAACACGACGTGTCCAATTCTCCGCGCATATACCTGCCCGCTTTGTAAAGCGTCCGGGAACGAATCCCATACAATCAAGTACTGCCCAAAGAACAAGAGTACCACGAAACAACAAACGGCAGCAAGCCAAGGTTTGAACTAAACTGAACTGTGGGGTAAATAAAGCGCGCGTCTTCGGCGAGACTGATCGTCAAGAACTACACCTACTAAACGAACGGTAAATCATGATATTGCACAAGCTCAAAAAAGGCTAATGCTCTAAAAATCCCAAGCCTCTAAACTACACGCTAAATTAATCTACAGATATAAAATAAATTATACAAGAAGATATTAAACCCATATTTAGATAGTTTGTTTAGGTTTTTCTAAGAATACGCAAAGTGGTATTTTGCACTCGATAACTTCACAAAATTACTGTAGATTTTTAGACGGTTTGTAACGTTGCAAAACCTTTGATAACTTATTTACTAAAATGGAATAATATTTTCCTGATTTCGCGCCGCATGCGTTCAAATCAAGTCCACGATTTTGCTGATTTATCCGCTCTACAATTTTGGGGGTAAAAATTCCCTGTTTGTGAACATGACGAAATATACAAAGAATTTAAAATAACACTTGTTATATACTGAAATTTGTCTTGTGTATTCGGCACGTCAAAATTTAAACTCATATAAAATTAATATGTGTACAGGACTGGAAAGAAATACTTTAACTTTGAATGTTAAACACGTATAATCCCATGGATAATTTTTTTTATCGACATTTTAAGCTTTCAGTTTCGAGCAGCAAAAATAAGAGAATTTTTAACCAGTGCTTCCTCGTACGAGATTTCTTGTTGTTTCATTTTCAAACCTTAAACACATAGAAAGGGTTATACTCTATTAGCGTGGGCAGAACTATAACATAAATTGAAGTTGTAATCGTCAAATAAGCGAATTACAGAAATACCATCGATGTAAAAATTTACTATTTAGATGCGGGGTAAGCAATATTATCTTTGCTTCAAGGAAGGGGTCGCTAGGCTCGAAAATATTTTCCGAAGCAAAAATTTGAATTTTCCTTTTAATCGAGCAATGTAAATAGTAAAAACTTTACCTCGAGAAGGAAATTTTAAGAACCTGGAATGGACAAAGTTGTGTACTAATGATATTAAAGAATACACATCTATTATATTCATGCAATAAAATTGATTGTTTTCGAATGGACCGTGTTGTTGATTGAAGCAAGGACAAATTCATTTAAATTCTACTTTAATCTCTCTCGACAAGTTTCTTTTAGAAAGGATTCTTTACAAACTAGCTTGAAAGTTACAGCCAATTTTCTTAGGCTATTGAAATATCATCACGCGAGAGTATTGTTGTATACAGACAAAACGGACGGGTTTGTTATCCGCAACGTTGAAAGAAATAGGGCGGTAGCGCGCTTTTTCACAACAGCTTTTCGTATCAAAACGAAGCGAAGTTTCGAACCTATGGTTCAAACAAAACAAACTTGAATGATAATAATGAACATTCTAGACTATGATCGCACAAAAGAAAATTGACAGCTCGCAATGAAATTAAAATTGACGACAAATCGACTGATACCGCGATATTTCGCTTTTAAAAACTCAATTTTATCCTGAAGTCAAACTACGCGTCACAAAGTGGCTCTAACTTTTGATTCGGTGGATGAAATGGCCTTAAGCGCGACCATTAAAATAAAATTGGTTGAGAAGAAAAATCTTGGATTTTTTATGTGTTCAAACTTTGCCGTTTCGGAAGCGAAAGCTTAGCGAATTTAACTTAGTTTCGCACCATATGAAATGAAGAGTCCTTGTTTCGTGTCGGGAGGCACAAACGATATTAGTGCGCGCGAATAAGTATGAAAATTTAAGTTCAATTCTCCAGAGACCATTATTTGTTAATCAAGCTGACACTTTTGAAAACGAAACAAAAAGACACGAGACTACAGTGAACAACACAACAGGATCGATCACGTAAGTGAAAATGCGCGCTTTATTAAGTCTTTGTGACGTACAGTATTGTCAAAATCACCTTTAAAAGACAAGACGACATGAAGTAGCCATCTTTTGAATTTCGATCTTTGTTTTGCAGTTGGGAAAGCGAGCTAAAGAACTTTTCCTAGCGTGTGATCGTTAATCCCTCCTCATTATCAACTTTAATGCCCTTGGCTCGCCAAAAGGTGCCATTTCTTTATTTAAATTGAATGGACACAGCTTGGCGCCTTTTAAACGCACGAAAATGTAAAACATAGCAAGGAAATGAAATCCACTGATACTCAACGAATATAAGCTTAATCGAAACCGCGATTTCTGCATAGAACGATAAATCGTGTGCGTATTAAATTGAATATAGCTAACAAAATTATGCTTCATCCGAGAAAAAAAATTGGAAGGAGTTGTGTATCGCCTCAGCGTTTTAGCGCGCCAAAAAGAATGAAAACAAAACAAGTCACTTTCAAATTTCCTAATTTTTTCTTTAATTTTCACCAGTTTGAAATAAATTATATAAAACGGAACTCAAAAATAATTTTTCTGTGCGCTTCTTTCTGCCGAAACTGGGCTTTAATTCGAGGCCGAGAAAAAAAAAAATGTTTTCATTTTTATCATGATACTTTAAGGACCCGCGCATATTTGCATACGCACGGTTCTAATGCGAGCGCAAACATGGAAAAATTACTGTAAAATAAACTGTCTTAAATGCACACAGCAATATTGTTTGAGAGTTTTTATGAAAACAGCGGTGGTTCCACTTTAAGGAGGGAAACGATAAGCCGTTATTGCTCAGCGTTTGTTTGTGCCGAACGGAATTCATGTTGACAACAGTTAGTAACAAAACATAGGAAGGAAACGAAAGCAAATCGACTGTTGTAAATTGGAGCTGTAATTTATGTATCTCACATGAAAATCAGCTGAAACAAGAACATATTTTTAAGGAATCGTTGTTAAATTCTGCATATTTTGTTCAGCTCACAGATGTAAAAAGATTAAGAAAAAGGTGCGGCACATTACAGTAAATTTTCCACCGCAGGACTGAGCATAATGTTTCCATGCAGAAAAAAATCCACGAGTTTTGTTTGAAATGAAATGAAATAAAATGAAACGAAATATCTATGAAAGTGCGAGCGTTCAAATACAAGCCGCTGAGCAGTGCCTTGTTTTCCATTTGCAATATCCATCTTTTCTGGTTCCTTGTGAAAAAATTAATTAAGGAAATTTTTAAATACACGATGTTTATGCGAGAGAAATTTAACGATAATTCCCGCCAAGGCCTATTTTTTATTTTCAGTTGCCCGTTTCATTGTCTTCGTTCCTTGGTTGACAGCCGTCGTGTTGGGTTTGAAACAAAAAGGTTCAAAACATTGACAGTTGGCAGTAAAGCCACTACCCAAACAAACTAAAACAGTGTACATAGTATATCGTCATTTAATTCCCGTCTTATGAAGTGTGTTTTTCTTTGAAAGAAAGCGAAGAATACTATGATATGTTATCTTACTTGGAAAAGCAAATTCAGTCGCTGTTTTTGATAACATCTTGCACTGCAGAACTGCAATTTCCTTGTCCTCTGGGGCTATGTTTAATTTCTTACACAATATCCAATTGTTATATCGCCACTTTTGCTTATTTGCTTATTTATTCCGATCAGTTTTCGCGTGCAAAAAGTTATCAACGAGTGTTAAGTCAAATCAGTAAACGGCGATAAAGCCTGCCACCTTTTACGTACTGAAACAGAAGCATATATATTTTTTAGCAACACGGACATGCAAAGACAAAGCAAATGAAAAAAAATAAAAATAAAGAATGCAAAGGAAGCTAGCCCTATTGATATTCAGTTGTCGAAGGCCACAACAGGAAATAAAATCTACCCGGAGGAAATACAATTAACTTTTGTTTTTCACAAGAAACTCGAGACAAAGAAAACGACAAAGACCTGCTATGCAGATGTATAACCGGTGCAAGTCAACACGAATAATTTTACTATAAATAATTTCCAACCCTTGTTTGAGTTGTTTCTTTATTGTTTACCCCATTTTTAAGGCTTAAAAGACTTGGTTAGGAGCAGAAATGATAATGACAATAAAATAAAGCAAATTGTTTTGAGCGTATTGAGAAAAACAAATTCATAAATGAAATTCACGCACGGAAGCAGATGATATGACTGCACCTCTCGACAAGAAATAAAAATTCATCTTGTTTGTGAAGTACGCGTTTATTGTTCAATAAAACAACAGCAAAAATTAAATAACCTGTAGTTGTGTGTACGTGTTTTTTTTATTAAGTGATGCAGATGAAAAAGAGAAACGACTAAAGCCTGGAAAATTGTTTTTGTTTGGTCTTGGCGTTTTCCTTATAAACACAAAATTAGTTAAAATGTTTACTCCAATCAGTCATGATATTAACCCACCGTGCGGTCCTGATAAGCTTCTAAGTTCCTATTTATCTTTTAAGATGAGTTAATGATGTCAACAAAACGACCGACCACGCTTTTTATGTATTAAGAAAAAAAAGACGAATTAAGAGACGATGCATGCATGAATTAAATGGCTGCAAGTAAGTTCGAAAACTCAGCAGGCCTTTTGCAATATTTCCCGGATATATTTTCTCTGCTCCTCAATTATACAGCGCCAAAAAACAAATCCTCAATTTTTTTTTTGTCAGCGAACATAAATACGAGGCCATTTAAATTTGGTTTATAACTCAGAGCCATGATTTTGCTATATAAAAATATGTAATATAAAATCAGAAAAAAGAATAAAAAAATTCATGTATCAATTCAGTGAAAAAGTTTGGGTCAATGGAAAACAAACCTAAAAATTTTGAACCACGGAAACATTAAAATTTTAGATGAGCTTCGGGTCGGTATTAAAAATTCTAAATTTCTGCTTTTAACCTTAAGGCCCTTTCGAAATCGTATGCAACTTTAACAAGCGTTTTATGTATTACGAAAAAAAAGACGAATTAAGAGACGATGCATGCATGAATTAAATGGCTGCAAGTAAGTTCGAAAACTCAGCAGGCCTTTTGCAATATTTCCCGGATATATTTTCTCTGCTCCTCAATTATACAGCGCCAAAAAAAATCCTCAATTTTTTTTTTTGTCAGCGAACATAAATACGAGGCCATTTAAATTTGGTTTATAACTCAGAGCCATGATTTTGCTATATAAAAATATGTAATATAAAATCAGAAAAAAGAAAAATAAAATTCATGTATCAATTTAGTGAAAAAGTTTGGGTCAATGGAAAACAAACCTAAAAATTTTGAACCACGGAAACATTAAAATTCTAGATGAGCTTCGGGTCGGTATTAAAAATTCTAAATTTCTGCGTTTAACCTTAAGGCCCTTTCGAAATCGTATGCAACTTTAACAAGCTAACATTGAATTAGCAAGCATTTCGTTTGGGTTTATATTTTATATTTTAATCAAACTGCTAAGTTTTGAAACATGAATTAAGCAAGGCTGCATTTAGCGAAATCTTTCCGCAATACGTGCCTCAAAAGCTTTTCTTTTGTCGGTTATTTCACATTATGTCGGAAGCAACGACCCGGGAGGTTTAACGATAAATTGCATTCCAGTTTGACTTTTATCATTATTTCACTCCATTGTTCAAAGTGCTAACTCGCCTCGCAAATCATGATGTCTGACATGTTAGAAGGATCTGCAGTTGTTTGACGAAGCCTAAATGGCAGGCTTTTATATTAATAAATCTTATGGGGGAAATTGAAGTCGGCCATTAGTACAGAAATTCTCCAGACAAAGTGAGTTTATATTTTTTACAGAATTGCGATGGCTACCAGGCCTGTGAATACAGCCGCCTCTCATCGCCGCTCCCCGCGAGAAGCCCTATAGTGGCCAGGAGCGATCATGGGAGGCGGATATTTTCGCAGGCTAGGCTGCTACATGACTGCAAAAAATGTTAAAACACACGAAGATGAAAGGGAAACGATTTGAAAACTCCGGAGGCAGCAGATCAGCTGTCAGGAAAATGTGTCTCACTTGTCTTGCTGTTGTCAGTTCGGTGTGGTCAGGACATCGAGGATCAGACATGGTTGTTATTTAGTAAAAAATAATAAAAATACATGTCAGGCCTTCTGTCAGTTCTGTATTTTTCTTCCACCATAATCAACTGATATTGAGTCATTAATTACAAGTGTTTCCATCTTTTTAATCTCTTAGGTACGAAATCCAAAGGTGAGACCATTTAAATGAAAGTTCGATTTGAGTACTTCTGATCATACTTGAGTGATTGAGTGTGACCAACTGACCATTGAAATGAAAGCTGCCTTAAGGACCTTAAGCAGAAGCGTTCATGTGGTAGCTTGTAATACTGTTTATTATGTTGTGAAAGGTGATTGCAGCTTTTGAACGGCTGTGCATCAATGGATGAAAGCGTATAAAAAGTGCGACCATTCAAATGAAAGCCCTTGAGCAGTGCTTTTTCTGTGGTACTGCACAAAACTGATGTTCCTTTTGATTCTGTGTAGGAAGCTAACTTTTGACTGTCTGGATGAAATCCTACCATGTGACCATTCAAATGAAAGCTATTGAGCAGTACTTTCCTGTGGTGCTGTTTATTATGCTGTACAAGGTGGTTCTAACGTTTGAGTCTGTGGATGAAATCCTAAAGTGTGACCATTCAAGTGAAAGCTACTGAGCAGTACTTTCCTGTGGTACTGTTTATTATGCTGTGCAAGGTGGTTCTAACTTTTCAGGAGTCTTTGAATGACATTCAAATGAAAGCTCTCGAGCTGTACTTTCTTGTGGTACTCTTTGCTTCTCCGTACTCTATATTCTTCAAATCGTAATTTAGTTGCTCTTGACATTGACATGGGTGAACTCAATTTGTTCAGTTTGTTTCAAGCGGCCTCTCAAAACAAAAAGTAAATGAAAACCTGGGCAATGGCAGAAGAGAGCCGTCATATGTAATGAAACTAGATCGACGCAGATATGCCGAACTTAAAATTTTAAGTCATTTATAAAGTTGTCAGTTGGATGTGAAGATGAAGACAACTGCAACCGCAATGTTCACTGAATTTTCGTCTAGATAAGCAGTTTTTTATTCGGGCTTTGACAGCAACAAGATGTTACAGAGAATGCCAAACGAAACTGCGAAACCGATAGTTATGCATGGAGCCGAAAAGAATAACTCGAAAACAGGAGAACTATGTACTTACGCGCTTGCCATTTTGGTGTACCATTGAACATGGCGGTCGAATTTGATAATTAAAAATATAAATTTTCTTCATAATTATTTCTAAAAAAGCACCTTTAATTTTTATCCTCGCTTGAGAATCGTCTACAAACTGCGTGAAAATACTTGATTTTGTTTCGTACATGGAGGCGCTCAGCTGCACCGCAAACTTAATTGAACTTGATCACGCCACCCACGTCTAGCGCGCGGGAAAAAACTGAAATGATTTTGGCTTCAAAAAAAAATTCAGCCGGTTTGGTTTGCAAGATAGCTGCTTCCTCTGTCTATTTTCAGCGAATTGTCGCCGTTTCTAATCAAATATTACAAACAATTCACGCTAGTCAAAGCTCAAACGTTTGCATCAGAACTTGGGACGGCTGTGGACAGGAGGACTTCGGTAACCTGGTAAACTTATTCAAGTCGAAAGAGGACGCAACACGTTAAACTTCATTCAGCAAACTGCCACGAGGAAAATACGCTCATTATGAAGTGGAAAGCTAAAAGGTAAATAAACGAACAACTTGAAAGTTTACTTCGTATTCTTGTCTGTGAAATCAAAAGTTTCCGTGATGATCAAAGTTTCAATGCGTCGATGTCTTTTATAACAGTCATTTCTCTGAATTTTGAGGACAAATTGAACATGATGATTCTAAGTAAAATGATTTTGTTTTAGTAAAAAGCAAATAGATTTTAGTTGGCCATAATATGTCCTCTGATAAACAATGTTTGACGCCATAGCATGGTCAAAACAGTTGCGGAATTACTCGCTTCGCACGTAATTCTTCACTCTGTTTAGACCATGCAATGACGTCAAACATTGTTTATCAGCGGACATAATAGCCAACTAAAATCCATTTGTTAAATATCGGGCTGATTATATGTTTATCAGAAATATGCCATTCACGATTCACCAGCAATTAACTGCCGTATTTATTCGATTAAGCAGCCTGGGCGCTTATTAAATTTTTGGACCTTGAGAGTAGGACAATCACATGACTTTTGGAGGGCATATAGTTTATTTGTGGCCCGAGTACTAGCATCATTTGCGCCCGAGCGGAGCGAGAGTGCATGCGCAAATGATGCTACGAGGGACACAAATAAACTAATTTAAGTATATGCCCGACAAAAGTCATGTGATTATCATTATTATCAATACACAAGGCCAAATCGTACAAATTCATTTAATAAGAAAAAACTGTTCCAAAAAAAAAAAAAAACCATCAGAAACAGGGCCGTAAATGCCTTTGCAGCCCGTCAATTTCAATATCGCCCGCCACTCACGCGTGTTTTCTCGAAGGCAGTTTCTTATTTGGCCGCATACGTTGATAATAATGGGCGCTTATACGAGGTGGGCGCTTAATCGAGGCTGGGCGCTTGTTAAATTTTCACCATTTTCAGCAAGTAGTAAGTTTATTTTGCAACAAAACAATAAATAATAACAAAACCAAAGCAGAATTTTAACTGTTCATTGAAAGTTTCTTTAAAATACTTCGGAAAACTAGGTCTTTGGGAAAGTCTCTTAGTAGTACTTTGTCAATTTCAATCTCATTGTCACTAAGGTCAATTAGCGAACTCTCTGGTGCTGCCTCCTAGAGGGGTGGGGTGGGCGCTTATTATCTTTTCCCACCTACAGGGTGGGCGCTTATTCGAGGTTGGTGCTTGTTCGAGGTTGAGCGCTTAATCGAATAAATACGGTATTTAATTTACTGGATTCCAAATTGACGCTTTTCCGGTGGGTTAACTGAATTCTGCTTTGAACAGACCCGACCGCGGAAGGAGACAGACAATTAACGCACTTTAAGTGAATGCCGGTGGTACTACTGGACCCCTTCATCTCGACCCACACATGATAGGCTCAGCCACAAATATCCGGATATTTTAGATATTTAGAAGATTGCAGGATATTTTAAAAGACATATCGATTAAATAAAGTTATGAAGATTCCGTAGGTTTTTAATATGCATATTTCCTCAATCTAGTGCCAACAGTAATTCGATTCAGCGGTTTCCCCGCCTTATCCTTGGTACTTGGTGTATCCCTGATCATAATGTATGGTACTTCATGTATCCCTTATTGTAATGTATTAAGATATATTACAGTGTAATTTAGGGTCGGGCTACAGTATCTAGGATTGAAGCACTGATTTTAGTATTTAGGGTTAAGCACTGATTCCAGTATTTCCAGTGTATCGAAAGGGTTAGTTCTTATATATGGTCTGGGCTAGCAGCATATTATCTTATATCCCTTAAAAATTGCAATTTCCGGCAGCTAGTCCTCGGTGGTGTAGTGGATAGTGTGCATGGAGTAGATCATACAGCCCGGGTTCGATTCCTCATTGTGCTGTTTTTATCTTCTTTTTCTACTGAAATAAAAACTAAGTGTTTAAATACAAAATAATAAGGGATACACCAAGTACATACCCGCCTTATAATGCATCCATAGGTCTTGGTCAAGCCCAAATCATACCGTCCAGAAGTACGTCGGACACCTTATTGAGACTTATATAACGGAGTAACTGGTTAGCTTTCAGTTGAGGTTGGGGGTAGCAGTTTATAGCGGAGCTCTGCGGGTCGAAGGCCTGCGCGGAGCCCCATACTCATAGAACCAGAGAACCATAGAACCCATGCCCGTCATTTATCATAGTCATGGCTAGCGGAATGTTTCGCGGACGCGTCGTATGCCCGGCGTACGCGCATGGCTAACTCGCGGGCGCGTATACCGTCGCAAAATATGCGCGTATGACGCCACACAATATCCGGGATCTTTGCAATTTTACGTCACCTGGGAAAACACCTGGAAAACACTTTTAAATTAAAAACCGTTTAAATTAAAGTCGTTATTCTCCTGCATTTTTTCGCGGTTTGCTACTCAAGACAGAGATCCTAATTAAGGGATACTCAGAAGCCGCTATAGTGGAAAAAGAGGAACTTTCAGGGATAAAATCTTGCTTCGAGGATGGGAGCAATGCGGAGAGATGTTTGTCACTTCGGGTTTCAGAACTGAAGAAGCGGAGATTTGAAGAATTTCCAAGCAGTGGAGGGACTTAAAGGTAAAACAAAATACTTTTTTTCGATGGGAATTAATGTTGATATCAATCTGTGATTGACTTTTTCTTTGTGATCTCGCTAGTTTTGGGGAATTGTTTATAGAAGGTGCTCAATTAAATTCAGTTGTTTTGATTTCTTTCATCGAAAACATCTCGGCCTCGATGAATGGTTCGCGTTTTGATTTTAAACATAAACTTATGGAGATTTGAATAAACATTTTCGAAAGAATTAAAAAGATTGTGTTGTCCATTTTTATGTGTCTGTTCATTCATTACATAGGTTGAAAAGCGATTTTAACCCTATTCAGACTGGGCTATTTTAGGCAATCTGTGACTGGGGGGGGGGGGGGGGGGCTCCTCGGGACCCCCCCTCTATATCTCTGGAACCAGTAGGGCTAGGACCATGAAATTTTCACACAATGTTCATATCCGTACAAGGAAACCTCACACCCAGTTTTGACCTGCCACACCCAATTATGACGTCACAATGACGTCATATTTTGTTTTTGATATTTTTCCATCCAGATACTCAAAATATCAAATATAACTGTAAAATCATCTCTTTAATATGAAAACATAATAAATACAAACAAGGACACACTTATAAAGCGAGAAAAAGCAATAGAAAGCGATAAAACTATAATTTTGAAATTATTGTCCGCCATCTTGGATCCGCCATCTTGGATCCACCATCTTGGATTTTCTTTTTTTGTGTTTAAATTAAAATTTAAAAATATTTAAAAGAGAAAAGGATCAGAATGTATAAAACACGCATCAAACTAAAGTCTATTATCCAAACAATGAACTTAGAAGCGTTATTTAATAAATAGTACAAAACGTTTGTCTATAAGTAAAAGAGAGCAAAAATTTACCTACCCCTCCCCCCAAATATTTGATGTTAAAAATTTTTGATGTCTTTCAAGAACTAGTCCCAAGAAAAAACTATTCTAACAAGAAAATGCACTATAAGTCAAAGAACAAGATCTTAAAATAAAAAAAATTCACCATATTTTAATATTTTGAAAACCTATGTGTCAAAAACCGGTGCCATGGCAACATGGTTAATCACACTGATATGTTATGGATGCCAAAATGTCCCTAGATAAATTCTAGGAAAAGTCAGAAAATTTCAGCCTCATAACTATTTCGGTGTAAGAGTTTTCAGAATTTTACTGAAGGGGGGTTCGAACCCCCCCCCCCCCCAGTCTGAATAGGGTTAAGTAAACAAAACAAGACTTGGATTTTATAGTTCTAAACTTCACTCACGTGGCCTTATGCAAATATGTTTGTGTATGTTTTGCAATTTTGATTTCCAAATCAGTTTCTCGTACAATTTTTTATAAGCAGCAGGTGTATTTTATTTGGAAATTAGTCGTACAAGTTATTCTAGACAAATAAAAATTGTTTTTGTGAACTTTTGTACGGTCTAAATGTACGGTGCAAACGGTCGCGTAAGTCTGTCTTTGAGAATTGCTAAAATTAAAAAAAATAGCCCGGTCGTCAATTTTATTCTTGTGCTTCCGACCTTGCACCTCAGTTAAGTTGATCATCGGCTTTCTGTTAAAAGAGCGACGCTGTTAGGCTCAGCCTATCTATATATATTAGATTTTCTTTTTTACACTTAACCGATTGACACCTGAGAATTTTTACGTTTTTGAGCTATTTCCTGCATACACATGCCCCATAGGATTTTGTGACTCCATATTTAAAGTTACCATTGAAAGTGCTGCTGTTCTAAATCACTGAAGGATCGAGTTTACTGGAAACGTCATTGTGACGTTTTTATTTTGCTTGGTTGAATTGCAATAAAGGGTCCATTATGAATTATCTACGATTTTTGGTAAGTTCACAGCCATTTTTCATCTTTAGTAGCTGCCTGATGAGCATTATTAAGCATGAAGGTAGCTCAGAGTCCACTTTCTCAATGAAGCGAGTTAGGTGTTGTACTTCGTTTACGAATTTGGCTCGTTGCTCGTTGAACTGGAAAAATGGCCGCCTAGAAACGAAGTAACCTTGGGACTCGACTCTGGATGAATTTCTCGACCTACCGCGGCATATTTTGGAAGTTGCGACCACAGGAGAACACAACAAGTGCGAAATTTCGGCTGTGGGTCGGAGTGGCTGTGGACTTAGTATATATATGAAATGTATGGAGGACGGAAGGAACGCTGTCAAAAAATCTCGTTATTTTCCAGCATGCAGTGCCGTGGTGATGTTGAAAATCGAGGCAAGGTCAGTATGCACTAGAATGAGACTCAGAGGCTGTAGCTCGGCCCGATCAACGAATAAGAGCAAAAATATTCGCTGCTAAGCTAGGACTAGGACTAAATTTTGCTGTGAATGTTGACTTTTGAGTTTGCCACGATGATTTGAATAAAAAAACTAAAGGCAAAAACGTTATTTTTGTTGTTTTTCTATGACGTTAAAAACGGTAATTTTTGTTATTGTCCAAATTAAAACGCTGATATTCTGCAAAAATCGTTGACTTTTTTGTGTTTATTAGGTATCTCAATTTGAGGGACTTTCTAGTCAATGCTCACAACTGCTAGTTAGGTCAATGTTCGCACGATTGAGGAAGTTGCAATTTTTTTTTAAAGCAGTGGGGTCTTGTACGGGCGGTTCAGGTGTCAATGGGTTAAACATTTATTACCCTTGCGCTTAGCGGCATGAGGTAAGGTTTCGGCTCCGTTTTTCTTGTTATTTTTATTATTATTTTTATTTTTTGTCACGATTTTGCATGCAAATTTATGCACGCATATTTTAAATTGTACACTTCCGGTTTATAGCTTCGCCACTACACTTCCTGTTTAGTGACTTCCGGCTACTCTCACTTCCGGTAAAAGAGCGTTACTCAAGTGTCACGACAGCGTCTCCCACAACCCTACTTACATTAGCAATGTTCATGTTTGGTATATATAAGACTTAGAAGAATCATTCCCTTCATTGTGGTACAGCCTTCATTTTCAAAACAATCAATAGTAAACAACGTGGTTTGCAGGAACGACGACTGAATGAAAGGAGTACTCTTCGCCATGTCGGACATCTTCTTATCATGTTTAAAATATATCATAAAACTAACTTACGCATGCGCATGAGTAAAGGCTGCCAGGAGCCTCTTGTTGAAAGAAAATTCTAAGTTTCAACATTACGTTATATAAGTCTCAATAAGGTGTCCGACATCTTTGTGGACGGTATGATTTAGGCACAACCACAGGTCTTCTGGTTGCTAGTACTGAACAAGATGGCGGATGCTGAATCTGAAATTGCTGTACATGTAGAGACTATGGTTCATGGTTTGTAGTAATTTGACAACAACAAATGAAACTTTTATTCTTAATGAGTCGAAACTGGGATATATAATTATGTTTTTAATTCGAAATATAACAACAACTTTTACTGATATTTAGAACTTTTTTATAGAAAGATATTCAGCTGATTATAGTATCTGATCATGATCCTAACACATGACTTCAGAGAAACAAAAAGTATTCCTTTTGGTATTGCCTCTTACAGTGGGCATGATTAAACAATTAATCCTTCCACGCTTGTGAGGTTCGCTATATTATTTTATTCATAAGCCTCTCTATATTTCTACAAATAAGTTAATTTTAACGTATATACAAGCATGACAACGTAGTCAAAACATACGTATCAGGCTCTCCCCCCGAACCCTAAGGACGTACTGATACTCAGGGTGCCTTAATCACAATTGAAAAAAAAAAACACAACACCATATCTATCAATGAATCAGAATTCGATGAAGAAACGTGAAACGTTACCAACAGCGCAAAAAAGCGCAAAAAGACTGGGCAAGACAGGTTTTGTAATTACTCCATTCTCGTCCCCAGAGACGCTTGGCTCTCTTAGCCGCCGGAGCCTGAGAACGAGGAAAAGACCGCTCCTACGCGAGCCTGTGTTTGGGTCGTCACGAAACGGTCCTCCCAGATAAGCGTTGCGTGACGATCCAAGCAAAGGCTGCGTTGGGCAGGAAAAGAAAATCTTTTCTCGGCAGGTGAAACAATAATTAGCAAATTAAGGCGTGTCAATTCTTCCAGGTTAGCATAGGAGTAAAGGAAAAGGTTCTCTAATTGAAGCTAAGTTCTTAGTATTGCTGTACAACTTCATACCCTCTCTTTGCCGTAAAATGACTATCTGAGCTTATCTGCTATCTACAAATATTACAAAAAGGTGTCAAACAGAACATGTTCAGCACTGAGTATATTGAACAAAATTCTAAATCGCCTTAGTTCAACGAGAGTTATATTCAGTAGTGTCATGTATAATTTGTCAAAGGTAAAACAAAATATTTGTCTTTAAAATCAGAATTCTCCCTGTTGAATGACAATCGTTGGTTTGTGTCGACGTAGGTGATTCACAGTATCTCAGCTCCATCATCCGTACGCTTAAGTCGTGTAGTACAGTAGCTAGTATGTTGTTTTCCGTTGTATATGTGTCATTGTTTAACATCTCTATTCCTTATATACTCCAAACAGCAATGCCACAGCAAAGATGTCACCCCTTCTGTAACTGGTCGAAGCAAAGTTGTCCACATTTTGATCCCACAAGCACTGGCTTGCCACGCGCATTCCCTGACCGCTAAGAGATCCAATATGCACAAGACAAATCAGCTTACAGCGATCATAATTCAACCATTTCACCCGTTGCTTGATATCCTCGCACAATTGCGTGGTGAGCGCGCGACATTTTACGGAGTCATAGCTATGCAAACCGTCTAAGCTCTCCTCAAAGGCCTCGTCCATAATTTTTTTCACGATGTGTGGTCGGAATTTCCGGTCGGATTGCGGCTCCATTCGGTACGTCGGTAAGACGTCGGCTTGACCGCGAAGCTTCGGGTCCGTGAACCCGTCGAATCTCGGAGATACGTAGCTGGAAGCTTTTCGGTTTGGAGAGCCGTAAAGGAAGGGACTTACAGTGGAGGACGGTTTTCTACGATCGGTCCTGTCAGGAGAAAAGTTATGAATACTGGAATGTTGTGATGTATTAGTTGATGATCTTCGTCTTCTTTCTGTTTCAGCCTGCCCTGAGTAAACTGAAAGCGAAGGACGGTGATCAACGGTGCTGAAGCGATGTGTTGGCGCATCCATATCTGAATGTTTATTACTCTGAGATGCTATCAATTCTTGAAATAAAACATAAAATAAAAGCCAAAGTGATCTTCAGTGACTTCGTTTTCAAACAGATGACCCTAGATGCAATCTCAGATGGAAAGATTCAGCCGAGTTTGTTTGTAGAGGCCCGTGTTTAGAATTCAAAACGGCCAAAACTCAAAGGCCAGATGTCCACACCGCGCTACTCGATCGCTTGCTCTCTTAAAGCAATTTCTTTACTTTGTTAGACGTTCTTACTTCTCGAAAAAAGACAGCCCCAAGTCGACGTTCTTAAACCGATGATCAGCTTTTAAATCTTGGATAAGATATAATCCGCTTTATGAGTTGAACGCTTTACTGTTGCCAAGCAATGCTAAATGAAGAATCAACTCTTCATAACCTATGTTTACTTAACTTGGGCAAACGACCGACAGAATTATTCAAAATGTTATCTTTGGTGTGCTCATTACTCATAAGATATGCAGATGCCCTAACTGTCAATCTATAATAAGTAGAGTGGCTACAAACCTGTCTTAGCGTTCAGTGGGAGTATTTTCTATAAGCTGCATACAGGTCGTCATACTGTTCAGTTAGCTTCAGTTGTATAGGGTGGTTTTGATAATAATTTTAATCTTTTTTTCCTACGGCGAAGGATGAACTATTTTAAACCAGCTTGAACTTTGTTTATCTAGCGTGGGTTAGCCGAAGAATAGATCGAATAAACGCCCATCAATCAGAGACATCGCCGCAACAATGAGCGTCTATTGAAAAGACTTGTGCGAATGCGGCAATTAAATGTAAATTGCAGATCGTTTCTCTTTTCATCGGCCTTAAAGCCAATATTGAAAAGACAGAAAGGGATTAAGATGCAGGCGCAATTAATTTGGCAAAGACAATTTTAACTTTCATTGTATTCTTGTAATTAATGATGACAAACTTGTCAAGGCTTTTAGAACATATCATTTGTAGATTTTATTTTTCTTGAAGTCGATGGGGTTGTAAAATAACAGAATTGTTGCGTTTGCTCATTTATAGATTTTAGTTGAAGCTAATATAACATTTATTTTGACTTGCGTTTTAGAGGTATATCAACAAATTGTTATCATCCTGCCATTCTGTTTATGTAATATATTCAACTGACTCATCTAAAAACGTGCAATAAAAATTACCGTGTTCGACGAAGGAAACGCCATGCGAACGCACTCTAATCTGGTGGTTTTCCTATGGTTTTGTGGGTATCCTGTGTACACACCCTAAATCAAGATTCCCCGTATTCCTTGTTTTAAAGAATCGCCGTATTCCTTGTTTAAAAGATTCCCCGTATTCCTTGTTCAGTTGAAAGGTCCCCGTTTTAAAGGGGCTATCTGGGGCTATGCATATGTCACCTTTTTTTAGTATCACTTTGAAAAGCCAAGAAACATATTTGTTTCAATGGAAACCATAAAATAACGGTCCAGCGTTGTTAACAAATACTCTACTAGCGCCAATGTTTTTCAAGTTACTCCCAAGAGTCGTGGAAAAATCGCAGAAAAACTCATTATGGTTTGTTCTTCCTTGAAGAAATCACTTGATATTATCTTCTTGGTGTTCTAAAAGCAATTTTATGTTTGAGCAAAGGTACTTTGTCATATATTTCCTGATTTAGTGTACCTTATTCGTACTAATTTTCGCTGGCACTTAATTTCGCGAATTTGGAACACGAATATTTCGCGAGCATTATTTTTCGCGATTTTGCAAAAAATGATAAATTTAGGGCATTTAATTTCGCGAAAATTGACAAAAGACTGACTTAGAAAACCGTTTTTTATTGAACGATCACTTAAATGACAATTGATCATGATTTGCAATCATGATTTGCAATTAGGTAATAGAAATAGCGTTTATAATCAGACTAATCAAGCAAATACTGCAAATCAATCAAATGCTAATGCAATATTGTACTTAATAAAAGTCAATTGTAAAAGTCAATTGTAAAAATATGATTTTCAGTACCTATGCCATACAGTTCTGTAATGATTATAAATGCTTAACACCCTTGAAACAGAGCAAAACTATAGATGGATGAAGAAATGATGAAGAAAGTGCTGAAGTAGAAGATAAATAGACTGATGACAATTACCATGTAGCTATAAACGCAGTTAATCATTGATTAAAGCAATTATAGAATTGTATTAAATTTCGCGTGTTTAATTTTCGCGTATCCTAATTTTAGCGAGTCTTTAATTTCGCGATTTTTTACAAATCGCGAAAATCGCGAAATTAAAGCCTCGCGAAAATTAGTACGAATAAGGTATTTTGACCAAAACACAGCAAAATCTCATAAAAAAACTCCCATATATAAGCTATACGGGTATGTGCCGCTGGATGGGGTCGGGTTTTTGACCTTCTAGGTCTGAGATAGGGTCTCAGTTTCGCCCACTAAGCGTGAGATGGGGTATACTTTTTCCGTTCAACTTTTGTCATTTTTTCCGGTATTTTATATCTGGAATCGTGCCTGTGGAAGTTTCACTCGATTCAATGAGCGTGTATGGGTTTGATGCCTAATTCTGTCAATTTGTAATAAAAAAAATATTAATTATGCGGAGTACCCTCACTCCCCCCCCGGGGAGTTCGATCTTTGATTTTGCCGCCATGTTGAATGTCACGGCGCGATAAAAACTGTGGATAGATAGATAGATAGATAGATAGATAGATAGATAGATAGATAGATAGATAGATAATTTTATTTATACACGGTATTTCCATCAGGTTAAATTATCATAATCAGCGACAGGAGCTTATTACCCCTCCTGTCAGCGAGCTACCTAACTTCCTAACTACAAATAAGAGGTACAATATAAAAAATAAAAACTCCTTTTCATGGAGGCCGTGTTCAAAAATATATTTAAAACTTTACTTAAAAACTATGGCCACTTAGTTTTATCTTAAATTCGCTAGCCTGTGAACAGGCTTCTTTTTGGGGAATCGGGTTATAATGTTAAAATCGGCGAGCGAAGCGAGGACTGGAGAAGAGGGAAGGGCCCCTTCCCCAGTCCGCGCTCGGCTCGCTTCGCTCGCCGATTTTAACCTAACCCAATTCCCCAAAAAGAAGCCTGTTCACAGGCTATAAATTCGCTTAAGGAAGACGCTTGTCTTAATTCTGTGGGCAAGCTGTTCCACAACTGAGCTCCACTGTATGAAAAACTTCTTGATAAAAGAGCAAGGCTGATAAACAATACGGAAACGACTATATTTGCAAAATATCCAATATTTCGAAAGGCACAGCCTTTCTTCTTCTTCAGGGTCTTACATATAATGACATTATCGTTTCATTATTTTATAGCTGATTAGATCCTTTACTACAGGATCCGGTGCTTCTATTTCGTTACGGTGGTCCGTTGCAAATACAGTTTTAATACTTGTTTAGAGAGTACAAAAACTGCTCAGGGGGTGGGGACGCTGTAATCCCCAACGCCCGTCCCTGCGGGATTTTTGCACTCTCCCCAGCTTTCACTCGCCATGAGAAACAAAACTGGCAGTTGATTCAACCCGTCCTCCTCTCCGAATTTACCATTATCGTTGAGTGTCAAATTGCTCTGAATTTACGATTATAGTTAATTCAGAACACCGACAGTTTGAAAGGAATTCTGGGAAATCAGCATTTTTGTTGAAAAAGAACAATCCTTAGTGTCCGGACAGGACTCAAACCTACGACCCTACGACCCTTCACTGACTTATCCTCTCTTCTAACCACTAGACTACCACGCTGCTGGTTGAGCAAACCTCAATTTTTTAACATAATAAAATTGATGCGCTTATTCTACACCCTGTAGTAAGCGTATAAAATCACTCGCTTGAAAATAATTTTAGAAAGTAAATGGAAAAGCTTGATCACCAAACCTCAACAAAGAGCTAACCATTTGAAATCAGCGCTTAGGCCTAATCACTGTAGATCAATGATATTCTATGCAAGACTCAAATAAATATCTTGCAGATAGAATTTCCCATCGCCTTGTTGTTCGGTGGTCTAGTGGTAAGAAGACGTTCCTAGTAGCGGTAGTTCCGGGTTCGAATCCAGTCCAAATAACATGTTTTTTTTTATTTCTTCTTTTCTGAAATGTCCTGGGAAACAGTGTTCTGAATTAACTATAATCGTAAATTCAGAGCAATTTGACACTTAACGATAATCGTAAATTCAGAGAGGAGAACATGTTGACTGATCACACGGAAAAACAGGGGCCTGTGAACAGTGTAAATTGTTGTGTATTTTGCCCGGGGGCGTCACGCAACCCTCAGTTGCATTGCGTCTTGGAATGTAAATCGTAAAATCAAGAGTTTCACAGACATTTCGTTTGTTCCAGAGGTATTTTGTACACTGTTCTCACTTCATCGTGTCGCTGGCAACTTTTACAAGCTTGCCCCGCCTAGATTAGCTTCGTAGCTATTTGCGGGACAATCAATATTGTTTCTATTTTAAAGTGCACCTAATCCCAATTTTTTTTTTGCTTAATCAACTCCATGTACGTTGAAAAGTTGAATAGTTACACATTTCTTGTTTTTAACGTCGCGTTAGTGAGTTATAGAGATTTGAATTTACAAAATGCTAATTAGATGACGTAAATTCGGGAATCATTTGTTATACAACTACTTGTTTTCATCTCCAAGTAATATTTTTTCACGAATCAATTGACTATCCACAGTTTATATTTGGTATTTCTCAAATTCATTTTACTTAAGTTGTATACTGCGTATTGTTAATTGACGTAGAAATATTAAATGGAAAATTCCCGAATTTAAATCATCTAATTAGCATTTTGTAAATTCAAATCTCTGTAACTCACTAACGCGACGCTAAAAGCGGGTATTTAGCTTAACTATTAAACTTTTCGACGTACATAGACTTGATATTAGGTGCACTTTAATTACTGTCAATCAATTGTTGTAAGTTGTTGTTGTTATTGTCAATAAGTGTACAAATTTCGACTAACATTGATTTTTCATCACTTTCTCCTTTTTTTCTCTGTAGGACAACAATATAACTAAGCTATGCAGTACAATAGTATCCAAAACAGAGGAGCTATGTCCTTCCTTGGTTTCTCAGGCAACAGAAATAAGCATCAAGTTTGAACAACTGTTCAAGTTATTTGCTGCTTGCCACTTTGTTTATGATGAAAGTGATGAAAGGTTTTAATATATATACATAGCCCAAGCCTAACAGCGTCGCACTTTGAACAAGCTTAACTAAGGTGAAACTTAACTAAGGTGAAACTTAACTAAGGTGAAAGGTTGGAAGCACAAGAATTAAGATTGACGAACGGGCTATTTTCAATTTTAGCAATTCTCAAAAACAGTATTACGCGACCATCTGCACAGTACATTTTTATAGACCGTACAAAAGTTCACAAAAACAACTTTTCTTTGTCTAGAATAAATAGTACCACTAGTTTCCGAATAAAATACGGTTTATGTTTGTCAAAAATTGCCCGAGAAACTGATTTGAAAATCAAAAATTGCAAAAATACACAAACATTTGCATAAGGCGATGCGAGTGACGATAGAACTGTACTATAAAATCAAAGTCTTGTTTTGTTTACATAAAATCGCTTTTCAATCTATCTAATGAATGAACAAACACATAAAAATGGACAACACAATCTTCTTTCGAAAAACTTTATTCAAATCTCCATTAGTTTACGTTTAAAAGCAAAACATCGCCAGAAATCAGGGACATTGGAGCAGCGAATTTTCGTGCGTCTTACACTGCGATGTCGCTTCATTGGTATACACAGCTGTTCCACCCTACGGGCTCAAATTCGTTTGGTGCGGCTTCGGTGCGACAAAAATGGTTGTGTTAAATAAAACGTATTCAGGCCCATATAGAAACCACTGACCGAAATAATTCGCTCGCAGTTGAAAACAACAAGACTTTAGCAGTTCGAAGACACCGAACTTCAAGACTTTAGCGTGGACTGTTGGTGGAAATGATTTTTACAGCTCTGAACGATTTTTGAAAGCAAACACATATAAACAAACACACATGAACAAACACATATAAATGGACAACACAATCTTCTTTCGAAAAAATTTATTCAAATCTCCATTAGTTTACGTTTAAAAGCAAAACGCGTACCATTTAATTATAGCTCATCGAGTTCAAGCTTTCTTCGATGAAATTCAAGAGATCGATACAACTGAATTTAAGCACGTTTTAAAATCAATTCTCCAAAACTAACAATAACAAAAAAGTCACCCACAGATTGATATCAACGTAAATTCTCATCGAAAACTGTAATCTGTTTTACCTTTAAGTCCCTCGCTTGCTTGGAAATTCAAATCTCCGCTTCTGGTTCTGAAATCCGTAGAAAACAAACATTTCCCGCATTGATAAAAACGTAATACATGAAGTTCCTCGAAGCAAGATTTTATCCCTGAAAGCTTGTCTTTTTCCACTAAAGCGGCTTCTGAGTATCCCTTAATTGGTATCCCTGCCTTGAGTAGCAAACCGCGAAAAAATGAAGGAAAATAACGACTTTAATTCTCCGCTAGTATAGACACAACAAAACAACTAAAGTGTTTACCGAGCTCACGGCTGTGTGGCCGCGCGAAAAACAGAGCCTTGCTTTCAAGATCCCGGATGTTGTTCCAACATGGCGGGCGGACGGACGGGCAAACACGCGCCTGCGAAACATTCCGCTAGCCATGACCATGAAAAATCACGGCATAGGTTCTATGAGTATGGAGCTGCGCAGCCAGGCCTTCGGCCTGGCAAGTGCTCCGCTAAAAATTGAGCTTGTTAACAATTATTGATGAACGCAACGGTTGCAATGTAAACGAGGGAGCTTCTCATCTGTTGTGATGTAAACAGTTTCAGATCTCTTTTAATCTAGGTTGATCATGAACGAGTAATGTGCATGTTGATATGGGTATACGCTCTAAAACAAATGAACTACGTTGTGGACTCGCGAGGCGCAAACAAATCTGTTTTTTTTTACCACAATATTTAGAAATTTCCGTGATGTTAGCGTCAGCACCGTTGTCTGCACTCTCATTTACCACAATCTTTGGAGTGGCTCTCTTTGTTGGATGACAATGACGGAAAGCCACACATGGGAATTTCACACTAACTGATTCGTATATGTATATTCTAATGTGCTCTCCTTTATCCAAAGTTGTTAAGTGGAACATCAAAGTATGACCAGCCATTCATTTCAAGGGAACTGTCATTGTGTTCAGTTCTGTTTCTGAGTTTCGTACAACACTGGAACCACGCTTCAAGTCATTAGTGTCATTCAATTTTCTGACTGGAAGCTAACGATTGCAGAATAATAGGAGCTTTAGGACTTCAAAAAGGTAACGGCTCACTTGGCTAGACAAAGTAAGCCAAGAAGTTTATTTGCGTCAAGAATAATCATATCGTAACAACAACAACATTGTAGAACAGGATAGCTTGATTTTCACGAAAGACGTAAGCGCATCATATAGAAAAATACTTGTTAAATTTCCTGGCACTGTGAAAAAAAAAGGTTCCATGAAGTAACAGCACAGACACAAAGGGTCAATTTTGAATCTTTTGATAGCCTTTTTCCGTTTTCACTTGTCCAGCACATGAACTTGCACGCGCAAATCTTCAAACTTAGTTTCTAATCTCATTTCATTTTGACATGTTTTTATAGAGATATTGCCAAAAAGATACACAGTTCTCTCAGCGTCAAAAAGAAGGGTGCCTTTGGAAGAGCTGCGAAAGAAATACCGTGCCTGTCTTCCGCGGAATGAGCTGACATTTGATCTGATCAACTCACACGTAATACGTTCTTGGACGTTTTCATGGATAACTCGAATTTGAGTCCAGCAGCGTTGGTACCAGTCACCGAATCGAACGAAGAACTTCAATTGTCATTGAGAGGAGTCGTCGGTGCTAAACTCTGGGCACGCAAACGCCGACACTCCCTCTTCGTTCCGCAACGATCCGAAAGCGATGTCGGAAACGCGTTTCTGACACACGCAGACATTCCCAAAATCCACACTAAATCACTGTCTGCGTTGGTCCGCGAGAGAAAACAAGTGTTCGATAAACAAGCGACGTACAGAATCCTTGAACAAACAATGAACATGGAGTTGTCGTTCAAGTCGTACGATGCCAAAGAATGCTCTACTTCTTCACACAAGATCGCAAAAATGGCGAAAGAGAAGATCTGTAGCACGTTTGAGCTGTCAGGCTGCAAGGTTGTCTGTTTGTGCTACATTACAAAACGCGCCAAGCCTTCGCTTGCGATCGACAGTGGTTGTGCCTGGGATGACCTCAAAAGCACCGTGGACAAGGATGCTTTTGTGGATTATGTGTACAAGAACCAGGACATTGTAGCAGTTGCCTCCGTGTTTGTAATACAGTGCCAGAGTTTTGGTTCAAAGAAAACGGGAATTGACCCGTTAGAAGTTCCCAGAAGTTTATCCCTGCCTAAGGCAAGAAGCGCTTCAATATCTGAGCCAGTGCGAAAGCGAAAGGAGGGTGGCGTTTTCTTCAAGATGCCTTAGTTGCAGTTATGATAAAATGATGCGTTAAAGGGTTGAAAACTCGAACTTAAAGGAACTTGAAAAATTGTGACAAAGTAACTTTCACCTCTGGAAATCGTTCCAATTTAAGTCACGGTTAAGGATCCCAACACTACATTAAATGTCTCAGAACTGGATTCTAGGAGAGTAGAAAAGTGGTTCTAACTTTTGAAACTTTCGGTTGAACAGTAAGGGTGTCACATTCAAAAGAATGCTCATGAATAGCACTTCAGTTCCCGTGGTGTTTTTTTGTTCTTCAGTATGTGGCAAATTTTGCTTTCTTTTAAGCGCGATTTTAGCACTTTTTTGATGTTCAATTAACAAGAACAATTATGACTTCACTGGAGTGAAAATGTTGTTTACTACAATTTTACTTGAGTGCGGAGCCGCGTACGTGAGTTGACTACAATTAGTAGTCTTTTATTCTCTGGAAGATGAAAAGAAGTTTTGTTTAGTGAACCACTTAAGGCTCAATTAGTTATCCCGGTGGGACTTGGCCAAACAATCAGTTGTACATACAAATTGTTGTTAGTTGAATAATTTAATAATTTATTTGGTTATTTAGGGACTTTAGGATTTTATTCACGCACGTAAAAATAAGTTCAGGAAATTGCGTTAAGAAACTTAATTTAATACATTTCACATGTAAATTTAACCCTTCCACTCCCGGGGTCAGTTATAGAGACAAAGTAAGTAGTGTACACAGTTAAAGTAACCTTTACTTATGCAGGGTAGCCCATTCAGCTCTAGACTGATATCCATTGGTTCTAACCCTTGAGTCTGTACACGAAATCCTATGGTGTGACCATTCAAATGAAACCTCTTCAGCAGTACTTTTGCATGGTACCATTTGTTCTAACTTTTGAGTCTGTCGATGAAATCCTATGGTGTGGCCATTCAAATAAAAACTCTTCAGCTCATGTACTATTGTATTGTTTCATTTTGTTTTTCAATAATTTAGAAAACGATATTTTGGGATTTTTCTTGAATTTTGTTATTTAGCATTCTTGGGAGAGAGTTAAACATCAAGAGTTAAATGCGGGAAGTTCCGTTTTACCGTAGTAATCAATAGGAGTTTCCCTTGCGCTGGTGCTTTAGCTAAAAACAGCACTGAATCAATTAACTAAACCGGGTGCTGGCTCCTCGGTATGCGTGTTTGTAGAGAATAGAGCGAGTACTTAATATAAATGGGCAGAAGAATTGAAAATGTTTATCTACGAGAAAAGATCCAGTGTCTTATCCACAGACTCAAAAGTACTGGAACAACATATGAATAAAGATGTTACTGAGCCTTTCTCGGTTGGGGGAGTGAAACACGATAGGTTTCATTGAATAACCCTTTTAGCCCTAAGAGTGATCAGCATTAAATTTCTCCTTGTAATATCAATGCCTTATCAATCAAAAAATGTCATGGGAATCAAGGACATTTTTCCCCACTACTTCTATAGGAGGCCACCACAGAAAGGCTAAAAACACAACATTGTGAAAAGTCCGGCTTCATGGCTCCATGGAATGTTTATTTATAAAATGTAATAATATTGTTTTAATCAGCTCGTAGGGAATGGTTTGTAAACTGAGATATATTAGCACGTGTAGATTTAAATCAAAGAAAAACGAGGATATACAGTGATAAGTGATGGCTCTACACTGACCAGTGATGGTCCTACACTGACCAGTCATGGTCCTACACTGACCAGTCATGGTCCTCTTAAAATTAACACATAAAATGTTGATTATATAGGGTGTTTCTTGGTGTTGTGGAAGCCATTGTTGGTTAGCTTTTGTGTTGTGGTGTGAGTATTGTTCAGTGTCTTTTAAATCTTTTGTTTTACATCATTTGGTGATCACACCATCCGCAACTGCCAAGATTATATAGAAACCCGTTGCACACACGGTAGTTTAAACTATATTAAGTAAAGTTACTTTTATGATTTATATACCATAGATATTTAGTAAAAGAGACAAACAAACCTATAGTAAAATAGAGATAATTATGAAATAATACTTATTAGGCCAAATTTAAGTAAAGAGGTTTTGCACGTCAGCCATGTTGCATGGCAGGAACAATGAAAATGTTTTGCATTAGAAAGAACGTTCTTTCCAAGAGGGAAAATAATCTATTGTTCCTACCATGCAACATGGCTGCCGTGCAAAACCTCTATAATGCATGCAAACTTCTTTATTTAATTGTTGTCATGACAACTTTTTCTGATGCATATGTAGCCAGGGAAACAAGACCACTTGTGATCTTCGCAACGTTGTAAATTTGCGCAAAATTATAAATGAACACAAACGGCACAGGGAGACAACACAATACATTAATTAAAGTCATTAAAAGTTACTGTAAAAGAAATTACAAAAAATATATACTGCCTTATATCAGGCAAACTGCAAGGCTGATCTGACTACGTAAACAGGTAGATTTTGAGAGACATCAATACGACAGAAACCGATAAAGCAGGGTAGCAACCGCGGACAGCTGTTTCGCCCTGCGGTTGGGGTTCGTCAGCGCGGTGTAGCTTGTGTGGCAAATTAACTAATCAAAGGCTCCTTAGAGCCAACCCGTGAATTTGAAATGCTAACGCGTAAGGCAATAATTGCGGTAAGCTTATGTTTTCACTCTGTCACGGTTCAATAGATATATATTTTTTAAATTAAACCTAAGGATTTTTGACAAACGCAAAAAATAAAAATACAGTACATCACTTTCATAATGTTCAGTCCGAAGAAGAATGAAAAAAAAAAAAAAAAAAAAAAAGAACGGCCCAAGCGAGATTCGAACCTGGGCCTTTCGGCTATAAGTCCGCGATTTACACCACTCAACCACTGTGACCACTGACCTGTAAGGGGATAAATTTTATTACTTGAAGACAGATAACCATCAAAACGCGTGTCTCAGTTGAAAATTCCTTTTAGATCGATTTTAACGTTACATTGAAGACTCCAAATGCGAAACATCTTTAAGCTTATTGTTGTTTATATTCGTTTACACCAATTTAGTTATTGTTATCGCTGGATTCACGCTGTTCTTGTTACAAAACGCATTCGTAACAAAGCATTACGTCACTAAGTTTACAGCTGATGGAAGGAGTGAGCGAGTGAGTGACTCATTTGCATATCTGTCGTCGTTACCGATAACCCGTTCATTACGCATGCGCGTATATTCACGGGTTAAAAACGACTACAAGAATGCAGTCGAGTAAATAGATTGCACAATGACCCGTTCACCGATCAGCCTTGCAGTTTGTCGGTTATGTTTGTTCATTTTTTGGCTGATTACTACGGGTCTTTCGTAGATCCTACGTATCGTTTACAGCATTATCGTTTGCGGTCTTTTGCAGATCTGAGTTCTTATTTCAGGTCTTTCGTGAGCCACTCGGCCCCTGCTTATTTTTAAGCCGTCAATTTCATAGGTTTTGTCACATAACCCTGCTGCTATAATTTTAAAATCTACATTGGCTACCTACTAGATATAATCTGAGTAATGTTAATTATTTGAAAATGAAGAGGAACACTCAAAACTACAATCGAAATTTCACGGCAACTTTCTATCCGGATCATCCTTAGCTCAAACCTGCGTAGCTGGCGGTTTTGTCGGCGCGCGATGGTGAAATTCGACTTTGAGTTCTCCAGTCGAAATATTGACCAATATTAAGTCTGCCTTTAATTTGCGTTGACTAGGCTTGCACGCAGATAAGGGGGTGGGGGGAGGGGGTCGGGGTGCACGCAGGTAAAGCGGTTAATTTCTCAAAGAAACTGTGGTGCTGAGTAGGTGGGGAAATGAATCACTGAAATCTGAGCGTTAACCGTTTGCCGAGCGAATAACGGTTTCATCTGTTACAGTTTTGCTCTATTCTTGTCCACTGAGCGGCCTGTCACATTGAATTGTTAGCTAGCGAGGACAACTCACACTCGAAACGCGAGACCTGACTAGAACGGGTCGGTTTCTGAGAGAAAACATACGGATCCGGGGAAGAGGATGATTTTGCTATTGCACGGATTCTGTGAATAATATCCGTTCGCCTACAACACAGGCTAGTTGTAAATGATTATGCGAGGGCCGTATATTGATCGATAGAGGGCGTCTGTTGAGCCAATCAGACTGCAGAGCGCGCACAATCCCGCCATTGACATATACACAGGCTTTTGCCTGGGGCGGTAAGCCGCGCTAGTGTGCATGTTGCGCGTGCCCACCTCCGCCTCTTCGCTCTTGATCAGTGCCACACGCAACCACATTCACTGGACCATCACTGATTACTTATAGGCAACGTATCCAAGTATCGGTCAGGATGTGATTAAGAGCTCTGGATATGATCTCAGAGTTGAAATCCAGCAGCAGTACACTTGGAGTCAAGATCTAAATAGTTTATTGCTCAGCCTTACGGCTGATTTATTAGCAGGCTATTTAAAATGCAATGGCAATCGTAATTTACGTTTTTAAAAGGAATCTGGGAACATGATAATTATCAAGAACTGTATTCAATTTTTGTTTTGTGGGGGTACTGATTTCTAATCCATCATCATTTGAAGTTGTGGTCGTAAAATATATTCGTCGCACTTCACTGATACCATACAAAATATACAGTCAACTTGCGGAAAACTCGCTATAGGTATACCTTGTCAGTTACGGATGCTGTTGCGAGGAGAACCGTGACACCAATTCCTAATGAGTTTAATAGACTTTAATTACAAACAAGCTCACCGATTTCCAATTCTTTTCCATAATTACAGTTTCATTGTTTCATTTGAACGCAGTCATGCAATTTCTTAAAGTATTGTTTTCTTCTGTTGTTATGCTGATTAAATGCTGAGTTTTTTTGCAGAGACCGACACGAAAGCTGTAAGTACTTACGGTTTTTTGAATCGTTAAACAATCAAAAACAATAACACCCACGAGCTCTCAATTTTAATCGTTTCCTATACCTCGCTGATAACAAATTATGTGGTTTTAGATCTTATAAAAATTAAAATAAGTGAAGTTCCATCTGTATTCCTGAGCCTGTTAGAAAATCAGACAGACAACCTCCAATCACAACCACTCCACCACTCCACCGCCCCCACTGAAAGAGCACCTCACAGGACCCATCTCAGTGACAATAGCTATACGATTTCATGCCTCAACTATGTACAGCCGAGCAATCCACTTGTGTCATTATGAACCTCCCTATAAAAAGGCCATCTCTCTACGGCCATAGCAAGCAAATTCTGCGTGAAGGAGCCATTTTAGATACGTACGTTTAATTGCATTTTGTTGAGTTGAATCGCGAGAAAACCGTGTTTTGCTGTCAGTATCAGATTTGAAGATTAATTAAAAGTCGATCAAAAAGGCGCCCACAAGTCGCAAAATGACATTAATTGTGGCGCTGGTGGCTAATGTGCTTTTAATAAGTAAAACCTCCTCGAGTCGTTTAACAAAGTTCTATACTAATTTTTAAGGTCGTGGATGAATTTCAAAAGCTGTTCACTTAAAAGAAAGTTACTGAGCTGCTGACTTCCACATGCAAGTTGAACTTTTAACACCTTTTAGAATTGAATCCGTGTTTCTGCGATAATTAAGATCTCTGTGGGTCGGTCAGCATTAATCATGGCATTAGTCACGGGAAATTCACCTAAAAGAAATACAGTACATAGTTATATAGTTCTTTCAGGTTATATCCGCTTTTCTCTCCTTAAATTAAGAAAGAAACTAACTTTCGAGTGAAACAAATCCGTGTAAAAACACGTTATACAAACGAACCCGCGTGATCGGTTGGTGCCCTGGGGCTAAACTGCTTATTATGCGTCACGAGAGCGGCCGATACGTTTCGTTAATCTCTAAAAGAATTTTGTTGACATTGAAACGTCGTAAACAACGTATTGTGTTAATTTGGTCAGAAGAGGGCCGATACCCTTATAACAACTTTTGCCAGCGAAGCAAAACAAATGCACAGTTTGCGTGTTCGATGCGACAATCGTGAGTCTTTGTTCCACCCATTTCCTTACGTGAGACACCCATTCTGAGGGATTACGAATCACGAACGGAAACAGCAAAAGTATTTAAACACTTGTAACTAGCAGGACTCGAGCTAAATCAGCGCAAAGCGAACGAGTTGAACAGTCAGTCTGAAAGAAGGCGTGAAGGAGGCGGGTGCAGGTCTGTTCACCGCGCGAAACTTATGAAATGGAGTCAGAAATTTCTATGAAGAAAGCGATTCATGATCTCGAGGGAATAACGCTCGCAAAGAACACTGCGTCAAGACGCAGAAAGACCTCATTATTCGATGCCAAAGAGCGGCCCAAGGCACGAGATGAGGACCGCGGGATCGCTGTTATGACACATGCCGATTATCCGCTGCGAAACCGCTCTCGATCGCTTCCTGGTGATCCGGAAAAAGTGAAGATCCCGAGTGGGTTTGTGAAAGACAACGTGAGCAAGATGATCCAAGAAGTGTTGGAGACTAAACTCAAAGGGAAGAGATACGACGCAAGTGAATGTTCCGCGCTCACGAAGCAACTTGTAAACACGCTACGCGATAAAGTTTCCGCGCTGGAAATGAAGAAGTATAAGTTTGTTTGTACATGTTATGTCACGAAGAGGCTGAAACCCCCTCCCTCCATGCAGAGCGGCTGCGCTTGGGACGAGGGAGCGATCGGGGTGGAAAAAGACGGTTTTGCAGAGTATATTTACAAGAGCGATGAACTAATTGCCGTTGCTACTGTGTACGGCATTTACGCGGAGAGCAAGTCAGAGAGGGAGAAGTACATCAAAGCAATCAAAGACTTTATTCATTCTCCCATCCCAGAGTAAGATTGTTCTACATCGAAGAACTGAGTATGCAGGCGTAAGTTATACCTCATGATAAACAGAAATGCATGAAATGGCAATGCTGTTATTGTACATAACAAGACAAAAAAAACCACGTTATTAACTTAACAATAGGTGTTAACTTGAGCTGCTTACATTGACAACATTGTTAATGTTTTGTTAACCCTTGCAAGTTATGTCAACCCTTGAGTCTATGAAAAAGCCATAAATAACTTTTGATTTTTTGGATGGAATTCTAAATTTGAAAATTCAAATGAAAACGTTTGAGCGGCAATTTTTTTAATAAAACATTTTTGGAAACTTTTGTCAAGTTTTTCAGGTTTGGTCATTGTTTTGGAGTTAACCGTTCAATATACTTCGAAAGATCTAAAAGTAACTTTTACTAATGAAAGACGTGGCAAGAATCTTGCCTACCAACCTCCAAGGTCGGCGGATTAATTAGAGCATTTTGTAGCAATATTGTATAATCATAATCATGATAATCGGTCGTTAATCATAAACATATCATATAGACCAAGTTTATAACCGGTTATGCAACTAATTAGCATCCAACATCGAACATATACATAGCAATTTTAACAACCATGATCTAAAAGAAAAAGAGAAGTTTTTGCTCGTTACAGGAGGCGGAAATGAGGACAAATCCATGTATAAAAATTTTGCGTGCGCGGCGGCCGCACATCAGCATATGATTGTCATAATTACATTTTTTATAATCGATCCGTTAAATTGACATAACAGGTCATATCATGTCGAAGGGCGACGAATATTAAATGTTATTAATCATTTCGTGACTATGTGGTCATGCCATAAGTCACACATGAGCAATTTAGTGGACAAAAGTAAAGGAAATCAATTTGTATTATTAGTTTCTACCACGGAACAATGGTTTAATTGTATATGTATTCATAACAAAACTGATCTCAGTTTCACAGGTGTAAAATATGCTTGTATATGTAGTACAAGTTGTAAACTACGTCAGTATTCAACCCTATTTTGCCCGCGCTAACTTTCAACATTCATAACTTCCTTAATACGTATTCAAACGCCATCAAACTTTGTAACTTTTCGTAAAGTTTATCTGTAACAATTTCATATGATCGCGTGACTTGATGTTTTCACGGCAACAAGATTTTGACAGCCATGTTTTATGAAATTTGCATATTTTTACCTATGAAAAAAAAAAACAATGTTTATTGGTATTACTTTTATATTTTTACGTCATTTAGCGTTTATTTATCGGTTTTCATTAATTTTGAGTCAATTTGGACGGTTTTTAGGAGGTATAGAAAAATATCAGAAATTCAAGACGGTGGATCGAAGATGGCGGTCGTATAACTAATTACCTAATAACTACGTCATATGACGTCATCGTTCCATTGTACGGACCGCAAAGGAGACAGGTTTGGACGTACAAGATATGTACCCTCTAGGGTTTACTGTCATAGCCTTAATGTTCTTGAAGTTACGGGGGTGGGGGGGGGGGGGGGGGGGGCAACAATGTGCCCCCCCTCCTCCAGGCTCAGGAACTCCAAAAAAGCCCAGGCAAAATAGGGTTAAACTAACAAACGACACTAGCTGACCACCTAACCGAGTAGGTAGGTAGGTAGCTAATTAACGAACCTCTATATAACGAAGTCCTCGGTATAACGAACGATATTCTTCAGCATGGTAAAATACAAGTAAAATGTATGGAACAGAATCTCGATATAACGAACCTCGATATAACGAAATCCTTCTTATAGCGAACACAATTCGGCAGCCCAAACGTAAAATCTACCCCGATATAACGAATAAATGTCAACGCGCGACAAAAGACGAATGCGGAACAGACCAACAGTGTGTGCTATAGGGCATAGGTATAACCTGTACGGTTTACCAGTGCCGTAGTTATGTTTACAGTGCACTGTAGCTTCATACAGGCATTAAAGTGCAAATGTTATTTGTTAAGATCCGGAAATACGTAACACCTTTACAAAACAATTAATAACTATACCTCGATATAAAGAACATTTTGGTTGTTTTTCTGCAAATTATAACGAAGTTTTCGATATAACGAACCCTCGATATAACGAACCAATTTCCCCAGTCCCTTGGCACTTCGTTGAATCAAGATTCCACTGTATCTAGTGGCTCACTTGTGATTGACTGACTAACTGACTGACTAACTAACTTAGAAATTACTGGTAGTTTCTTGGTGTTCAGTGCGGATGGTGTGATCACCAAATGACGTAAAACAAAAGATTCAAAAGACACTGAACAATACCCACACCACAACACAAAAGCTAACCAACAATGGCTTCCGCAACACCAAGAAACACCCAAATTGCTATAATCGGGACTAACTGATAATTAACAAAACTTACTTATTATAAAAACCCTTGAACTCCCAAGAGTGCCAAATATCAAAATTGAAGAAAAATCCCAAATTTCGTTTTGTAACTGAAATATTGCAAAACAAATGATACCATGCAAAAGTATTACCGAAGAGATTTCATTTGAATAGTCACACCATAGGATTCGTCAACAGACTCAAAAGTGAGAACCACGCTCTGGCGTGAAAGGGTTAATTACCAGTGACTGACTGACTGCCTACAAGTAACAACTAACTATAACTAATTGAAAACTAACCGTAGATGACTTACTAACTAAGTAAACTATTCATAATAGGTAAACGCACTTTCTAGCGCCTGTAATTTTTGTAACTTTTAGTCCAAACACATTTTAACGAGAAATTCGAAAATATTTAACAACCATTCACCGAAGTGGAGGTGGGTAGTGGTGGATATTGACCGAGCCGCGAAGCGGCGAGGTAAATATCCACCACTACCCATCTACACTGAGGTGAATAGTTGTTTTAGTATATACTGAAACAGTGAGATAATATAACGAAAATGATGCTTTTTAACTCATTTATTCCTGTCAACGATTACAATTTTCGCGCGCAAATTGCTAGGAGGTGAATAGCACTTGCTATTCCGAGTTTCAGTAGCCAATCAGAGCGCGCCAACAATGCTATCCACTGTTGCAGTATATACTAAAAATACTTGTTCATTGTACCACGTAAAGATTTATAACAGTAATATTTGTTTTATTGCTGCCTTAGTGCTTTCACAATTTAAACCAAGGAAAATATACAAAAACTGCTAGTTAATTTGACAATAATTGTAAGAACTTTATAAAACTAACACATAATTCATAAACAAGGAAAGATAGTTTATGAAAGTAAATTGTACTTATAATAAAAATAAATTTCTCTATTTTATTACAATTTTTATACGTTATATTTATCATTACATTGATCATACATAAAGATGAATATTTACAGAAAATTGTCTTGTTGTTTTTGTTCATGGCTTCACGCAACTGGCAAAAATTGTTGATGTAAAATTGTTGGAAATAATGTTTAAATTTCAATTATGTTAATAACAAGTGGAAATATCACTTTAGTATACACAAAAATTGGATATGAATATCGCCTATTTTCGCTTTTAAATTTCCCGCGCGCCGCCATTTTGAATATTTCTGACGTCATGTGGTTGCCCAATTGTTTCAAACAAAGGAACGTCGATGAAATTTAGACTTTTGTTCGGACTCCGAAGTATTTCAACATAACACGATATTTCACCACAGGTTCTGACTCCAAATTGCTCCAACAATAACTCGAGAATACAACTTTCTCCTTTGTTTATTTGCAACTACTACAACAACAACTTGCGAAGCATTTTCTCTTTTTCGTGCACGTGTTTTGCGATCCCAGAATCCTTCACTTTCCTAAGTTTAGAACATTACATCACATGCTAATTTTAACATTGTTGTCACGCAAATCCAGAACGTTCAATCAATAACAACTGTCACGCGGGTTCCTAGAAGTCCTACACTTAAACATTCTCGGAAACAGCGACAACTAAAGACTAGAAAAATCTAACAGTTTCTGAATCTAAATGTTCTGCTATCTCAGCTTTCGACATCCTCCACCTCGCAACGTGCGGTAGCATGTTGTGACTCCATCAACATCAGTCCTTAAAGCGGCGTGGACGAACAATCTCTCTTCCTCTTCGAGTTCTCTGTGGAAGGGTAATTTCACATTCAACTTCCTCTTCTTCATCATCCACCATCTCGACCTCATTGTCTAGCATCACAACAGCGGCGCGGCACCTTCCATCACGACCGGGAATGAGCTGTCGAACAACACCCATCTTCCAATTAAGACGTTTCTCTCTGTCGTCAGCTACAAGCACAACTTCTCCCTCTTTCAAAGGATTTGGCATAGACTTCCAAACTTCCCCTTGAGAACCCAGCACTTGATGTAAATATTCTTTCTTCCAAAGGTCATTCATAGAAGACAACCACTTCTTTCTTCGTCGAAATTCCGCAGAGAGATTCAATTCTCTTTCTTCTTCTTTGATGTCTCCTCGGGGTTTAATCCACAAGAAACAACAAATATTCCGGTCTTCCTCATGAAGAAACAACTGTAGATCACCTACAACACCAACCTTGCCAATTCGGAACCGGAGAAGTATGCCCCACAATAGCGGTAAAAGGTTTGGTCCTTTCTGAAGGGCATCATTAAGAGGAAGGCCACCCTTAGACTTGGCCGAGGCATCATGTACTATACGCAATTTGGTTGTCTCCCGATCCATCTTTACAACGCCTCGATGTGGGAGATATGACTGGGGAATGCAGTCTTCAGGTAACAACTCGATGTGGCCCTCTTCGAGGAGAGTCTTTAACTGATTGTCGTATGCTGTGTACTCTTCGGGCATCATCCTTCTCACCATTCGACGAATCCTTGTTTCACTGAGGGCCTTGTTAAGTGCTAAGTTCTTTCGGGCTTGAGGTTTCCAAGGCCACGACACAACATACTTGCCAGATTCATCGCGCTGATCTCGTTCTAACATCTCATCATTTGTTACACCAAGATAGTCTAAAGTCCAGAAGTCCTGTAGTTGTTCATGAACAGAGGCTCTAAAAGCGTGGGCATGAGCTCTAGCTGCCACGCCTGCAACCGGGATAGATCCACTTCCACCATGAAGAATCCACCCGAAAATTGTCGGTGTTCCCTTGAGACCATTTCTCAATTTCAACGTCATACCTTGAACGATGGCATCATAACAATCTTCTCCAAACACAATGCTGATATTGTCTGCACCAGGACCAGCAAGATCAGCGAAGACTGGACAACCACCAACAACCTCCTGAAGGGCTTGATAAGACTCAGGCTCCACCCTCTCAAAGACACCAGATAAATTATCCATCACTACAGCTTGAAAGGTGAAGATATTCGCAAGATTCACTCCTCGTGCGGTCACCTCGACAACATCAAATTCGCCATCCAGCACATCCCCAAGCGTCTCAATCCGCAGTTGGCGTTTCCCAACAACTATCTTCGCACAATTGAAGCCAACTGAGATGACATCAGTATAAATGTGGCCCCTGTGTCACACAGCGCTCTTACCATTACGTTCCCAATGGTAACACAAACAGTTCTCATCATCACTCAACAACTTTTTATGTCAGCGTTCTTTGCAGATGATGTTGCTGGAGCTCGTGGAAGTTGTGACATAGGTAAAGTATGGTTCTGGTTGGGTACATAAGGAGTAGCAGCAGGGTTCCAACATGGGTGGCTTGGAGGGCCCACTGTAGGAGGGTTAGAATCATCAGGAACTTTCACTCCACCTGTCTTGCACAATTGTAGGTTATGGGATCCTCGCCCACACTGGCACGGTTCTTTTTGGGGGCGGAAAGAAGAGAGACCCTGGGAACGAGGTTGAGAAACGAAAACGTTTCGATGTTTTACGCGAAAAAATACCCTAGGATTTTTTGGAATATTTTGTATTAATCATGTTTAGCGGCTTCTATGCCCTTCCCGCCATTTTAAAAGCGATGAAAGCGCCGGAGAATAATAAACTTATGTAAATTGAGCGGAGGGGACCGACTGACACAGGTCGATGATTAACAACCAAACCGCAAAACGCATTTAGTCTTTATGAGCCCCCACGATAAGATCCGATTAATGAAAAGAGGGTTGATGACAGCATTAATAGTTCCTAGCTTATATCTTACTGCCACTGACCGCAAAAAGACAAATCGAGAATTATGTAACAACTTAAGATTTGGGTGAAAAATCTCGATGTCTTTTTTTTAATCGGCGCGACTTTTTTTGCGTCAAAGCACCTCGAGTGTGCTTTGTTCATCAGTCAAGGTCATGTTAGCGGAACCGACTAATTTAAAAATAAACTCCTGCTCACATGTTCAAGAGACAAAGAAACTAATTATGTGAAAATCCTTCTCAAAGTTTACTCAAACTTTAACCAAGTTTGATGAAAACAAGGAGAACTGTTTATAGGTGTTTGTATATTATCACTGGCGACTTTTGAGTTCACTTCTCAGATTTCCGGAAAATTCGTTGCACAACAAACACACGTTACTATAGGAACCATGTATTTTATTACCTATATTAAAAAATCCTTCTTATCTAGATAATACAATCTTCTTTTTTCCCTTTATGAAATATAATTTCATGTGCTTTCAATAATTGTTTAATTGAACAGAGATTGCGTAAACAAATTGCCTGAATGCGTTTCCACAATTATGTTTGCATTACAGTATAAAGTCCATTTGGTTTCCACGGGAACACTCATGGCGTGATTTGGCCTCAAACTATTGTCTACAACGGAACAAAGTTCCGGCTTTCTATTTTCTTGACATTTTCCGTGAAATTGAGCAAACACAAGCTCATGGAGAGTTCAACTAAGCAAACTTGAGTCCAAGATGAAAAAATACCGCTAAGAACACTTCAAACACCACACCATAAAATAAATGACAAATAATCCCTTTTAACGACTTTTCGTGCCTTAAATATCAGGCTATTCACACTCACGTACAGCAGACACACTCTAGAGAGACGGGGGGGGGGGGGGGGGACTTTGGGCTAATAGTATTTAAATGCTTTGATAAACTGTCTAAATCACGAAATTTGGCTAACTGGTCTTAACAAGGTTTTGTATCCAGACTTCAAACTGACAAAAGGTTCGTTTTGTACGATATTGGAAAACAAACAAATAATAATGTATATAGGACCATAAAAAAATTAATACTCCTCGATAAACCTCAGTTACCTTTGGAATTTTCATTTCCGGGCAGCTGAAATTTCTTTCTCATTCTCAAAAGTTTGATGCAGAACTTAATTCATGTATCTTGTTGTTAATGTGTAACGAAACTAGAGTAGAAGAGAATAAATAATTCGTCTCTTATCAAAAGCAGTTGCGATTGTCGTGCCATAATAGCTTAGCGTCAGATGAGGTAATTATTTTTGAGACTGACTCCATACATTCGTTACATACAGTTATAAATCTTTCTGGCACATTCTTTTCAGCATTTACTTTGGAAAATTATTAAGTAAAATCGCCGTTTGCTTGTGAGAATGGCAAGCAATTTGCAGCCCAAGTTCGAAGCATTTTTCAACTCTTTCTAAGTACAGCCGCGAAATGCAGTCAACTTCCAGACACCAATCCACGATTATTCTGTCGAACTGAGATCTGACCGGCACTTGGCGAACGTTTACACCAAAGACTACAGAAAAATTGCTGAAAATACCTCCACTATGCGGACACCAAATCGTTTCTCCAAAGGCGTTCGTTAGAACGGAAGTTGAAAGTTATATCGCAAGCCGCTACAACCCTCACTCCCCCCCCCCCGGATACACTTAAACACACGCAAACAAATTTATTCTCGATAAACTCCAAACACGGCTGCCGAGGCAAATAGATCTTCACCACAGAAGGAAGATGTAGCCATTCGGTCAGTAGCCGTATCCCAGAGGCATCGACTGGCTACCCGTACTCCTTGGTTGTTCAATTTACCTATCGTCACCAAACACACAAGTTTAAATCTGTCAAATCCCAACAACTTCACCTTATCCTTGATTTCGTCAGCGATGCTCGGTAGCAAAAACTTGCATTTTTCAGCATTGTAAGGAAGACCTTGAAGCCGGCTTTCCAAGACACTGTCGATAACATCCTTCACATCTTTGCATCGAAACCGTCTGTCCTCATCCGGTCCTAGTTTGTAAGTATTGGCCATTTTCGGCGCCATGGGATGCGGGATATCACTTTGCCCGCCGGCTTGATAGGCCCTTGGGTACAAACTCACGGATTTTCGCCGTTTGGGCACATTACCTAAATTTGTGCTTTGTGTGGCGCCAGGATCGAGTAGATTCACTGCTGCTTTAGCAGTCTGGACATCGGTCACGGCCATTGAACTTCTACGGCTTGATGCTTCACTTGCCGGCATCGCTATATTCGCTTTCATCAAACCTCACAAAAGTTGTACAACTTAGCTCCAATTCTAAACCTTCCTTACTTTGATCAGGTAGACGTCGATAAGACTGTGAATCTTCTCACGTTCCTTTTAATGACCAACCACTTGAATGTTAACTTCCAGCACGTCAGTCAAACGTGATCCCGAGCTGATTTCCGTTTGTTATACAACCTTTTGTCGGTAACAATAGCAACGTTTTCCGTATTGCCTGTTATATAGCAATTTACTTATCACCCGCTGCAATGGGTTTCGTGTGACAAATGAGACATTAAGTGGGGATTAGGGTGTAAAGAAAGTGTCATTTTAGCCGAGTAGCTATAAGGGATGTTAATGACAAGATAATTAAGACTGTAACCTGCTGACAACAGCTACCCACCACACTATAAACAATCGAAAATATATTTCCACGCAAACGAAATGTGCATAACATTTGAATAAACGTTATTTTATAGCCAATGAGAACCCTTAAGTCTATTTTGCGGCCGGATGTCGAATGAACAACAAATAGAATGCACGATCATTACAACAAACCGTTGAAAATGGTCGGATCTGGGTTTCCAGACCTATAGATCAGTATCAATACTTAAACTATTTAGCGATGACATTCGACGTTCATAACCTTTTTAATATATCAGAAAAGGCCACCAAAGATTCGTGACTTTTCTGAAAATTTATCTGGCAATAATTTGGCAAGACAGTTTCTTAGTTTACATAACGTTTTGTTTCCATGGCAACAAGATTTTGACAGCGCTTTTTTTCGAAATTTGGACTTTTTTACCTTTTAACACGTAATAGGTGATTAGAAATTACATAGAGCTCATCCGTTCACTAATCAACGATCGAACTACTCACGCACGCGTAAGGAATATAATTACGATGACTTTATTGATAGCGGAGCACTCGCGGGCCGAAGGCGGCCGAAGCCCTATACTCATAGAACCAAGCCGTTATTTTTCATGGTCATGGCTAAAGGATGTTTCGCGAACGCCGCCGTACGCGTTGGGCTAGCTCGCGGGCGCGTATGACGCCACACAACATCCAGGGTCTTTGAGGCTTTGTTTTTCGCGCAGCTACACAGCCGTCAGCTCGGTAAACACTTTAAAAGTTTGGATCTTTCGCTGGTCAGTGTTTAGCGGAGAAGTAAAGTCGTTATTTCCCTGCATTTTTTCACGGTTTGCTACTCAAGACAGTGATACTATTTAAGGGATACTCAAAAGCCGCTTTAGTGGAAAAAAGAAGAGCTTTCTGGGACAAAATCTTGCTTCGAGGAACTTCATAAGTTTTTCAATGCGGGGAGATGTGTTTGTTTTCATGATTACGGATTTCAGAACCAAGGGGCGGAGATTTAGAGAATTAACAAACAAGCGAGGGACTCAAAGGTAAAACAGATTACATTTTTCGATGGGAATTTATGTTGATATCAATCTGTGATTGACTTTTTCTTTGCCTTCTTGTGTAGTTTTGGAGAATTATTTTTAAAACGTGCTTAACTTCAGTTGTATTGATTTGTTGCATTTCAACCAAGACAGCTTGATGCGCTATAAATAGTACGCGTTTTGCTTTTAAACATAAACTAATGGAGATTTAAATAAAATTTTTCGAAATAAGATTGTGTTGTCCATTTTTATATGTTTGTTCATTCATTACATAGATTGAAAAGCGATTTTATGTAAACAAAACAAGGCTTAGACTTCACTCGCGTCGTCTTATGCAAATATGTTCGTGTATTTTTGCAAATTTGATTTGAGGTTTCTCGAGCAATTTTTGACAAACAACAACTATATTTTATTCGGAAAGTAGTCGTACTAGTTATTCTAGACAGAGAAAAGTTGTTTTTGTAAACTTTTGTACGGTCTAAATGTACTGTGCAGACGGTCGGGTAATAATGTTTTTGAGAATTAGTAAAACTAAAAAATAGCCCGGTCGTCAATTTTAATTCTTGAATGTGCTTCCGACCTTTCACCTTAGTTAAGTTTCACCTTAGGGACGGACCATTATTTTTTTGACGGGGGGGGGGGGGGGGGGGGAATTTTCGCATGCAAACATTTTTTTTATATGCGGCACCCGCTGCAAACAATTTATTTTGTGTCTCCGTCCAACTGCTATACTTCCAGCAAACAATTTTTTTCTTTAGTTTTTGCTTGCATACAATTTGTTTCAGTGTTTATAGCCTCCGCAAACAATTTATTTCAAAATTTTCCACCCCCCCCGTCAAACAAATAATGGTCCGTCCCTTAGTTAAGCTTGTTCAAAGTGCGACGCTGTTAGGCTCAGCCTATCTATATATATAACATTAAATACGTAAATTAATATTATTAGCTCATGAAGAAATACTTTTTACCTTAATTTATGTAATTTAAATCTTATTTTTCTATGTACTCAGTTTTCCCTTTGGGTCATCTACTCGATTAGCTCTAGCTATTTAGATGCTCCAAACTCACGAATTCTATCTGTTAATTTTTTTTTTGTTTTTCTTTTCTATATCTATAGTCTAGTTTTAGTTTTAAATTATTTTCTTTTTCCTTTTTTGAAAAGATGTTGTGTGAGTTGAAATAAAAAAAATATTGTATTGTATTATATTGTAGTACATTACGTACAAAGGCAGCGATTAAATTAAGTTAGCGAACAAACTACTGGCACAAGCGTTCCACCAATAATAAACAAAGCGTCAATAGTCTCCCCACCTACCCCTACCTCCTTCCTCAGTTTCCGGAAGGCACCTATCATGCAAAAATTAATAGCATAAGACGTCACCTAACCTGCGATCATTAAGGTCAGACGGTCATGCAATACTCATCGGTATGTACTTGGTGTATCCCTTATTATTTTGTATTTAAACACTTATTTTTTATTTCAGTAGAAAAAGAAGATAAAAGCAGCAGAATAGGGAATCGAACCCGGGCCGTATGATCTACTCCATGCACACTATCCACTACACCACCGAGGACTAGCTGCCGGAAACTGTAATTTTTAAGGGATATAAAATAATATGCTGCTAGCCCAGACCATATATAAGAACTAACCCTTTCGATACACTGGAAATACTGGAATTAGTGCTTAAACCTAAATACTGAAATCAGTGCTTCAACCCTAGACACTGTAATCCGACCCTAAATTACACTGCATTATATCTAAATACATTACAATAAGGGATACATGAAGTACCATACGTTATGATCAGGGATACACCAAGTACCTAGGTACTCATCAAGCCAAAACAAATACGTTAGTCTCTGAACCAAATACAAAATTCTCATGAGGAGAAATATAAATGAAGTTTAATTAAATGAGTAGCAAATTAATTTTGTTATTTAATTTAATTTCTTAACAAGATAACATTATGTCTTAATCTTTATCTTTTTTTCGTGTCGGATTATGGCGAGTTGATTACAAGAGCGCGTCGAAAGAGTTTTAACTATTTCACTCCCAGAGTCAATTATGGAGACATGTAATGTAGTTCTTACTTTTGAGTCTGTCGACAAAATCCTATGGTGTGACCATTCAAATGAAACCTCTTCTCAGCAGTACTTTTGCATGGTACCATCTGCTTTCCAATATTTTACAAATAAAATTTGTAATTTTTCTTGAATTTCGATTTCTGGCACTCTTGGGAGAATATAGAATATTAATGTATATGACACTTTATCGGAGATGACACCCCAAATAGTTACATTTGTTTATCGATGCAGTAATGAAATGGGTTTAATTCAAGAACGAACTCATTTCGTTTGATTCATTCAGGCTGTTACGTTTGCTATGGCCGTTTTGTTTGCAAATAAGTAGTCCTTTGTTCAGTTCATTATTGTTCTGCGAAAAATCTATATTGGACTGTGCAACTGATAAATGATTGGCTGACATCAGTGAACATACACGCCGAAGAAGCTAAAGTTCTGTAAGTTTAGAGTTTGTTTCCTCCCCCCCCCCCGGGGGGGGGTACTCCCGACAACTTACGATAGGTGTGTGCCGCCAAGGTTCTCAAACCCTGACCCTATTTAAAAGTAGAAAATCGAGATTTGATAACCGTTTTAAGGCCAAAACCAAACTTTAAAACGTGTATTCAGGCGTGTAGTACAGTTTTAACTGACCATATCTTTTTCGTTTTGCGCGTTGGGGTGGATACTGCAATTTAGTGACCCTATCTAAGGAATATCTAAGGATCACAATACCAAAAATACCAAAAAGGATACCCTATTTAAGGACTGAGCACCTCAAAAACTCTGCCCTATCGTGCGACACATACTTATATAGCGTATATAAGGGAGTAACCCCCCCCCCCCCGGGTGTAGAGTTTGTTTCCTCCCTTGTTGTAACTACCTTATGTGTGTAAGATAAGCTGGGCTTAATTGATTCCGATCTATCGCAAAGTGATAAAGTTTTCAGACAGCTCTTCATGCACTGTTGAAGATACAATCATGACAGCGACGCGCTTTCTTCATCAACTTTGTTCACTGACCCCTTTAATGATGATTGCAACATTACTAAAAGCAGTTTGAAGACAAAAATGATGAATATTAATACGAACTTAACTCTCAAGATTCTCAAGTGGGGTCATTTATTTTACTAACGACATTCGGAAATACTTAAAACTATACATCTGCTCTCGCTTTAATGACTAATTTTTTTCACTCAGTGGGTTTTGTTTGCTTAGCCAAATTCCAGCAAATCAAAATGAATAAATACTGGGTAATTGTTTTTTTGCAATGCTAACAAATCATTATGCATGCTCTCTTAATTCAAGGAGGTCACTGTCAATTGCCACAAAGGTAGCGAAAATTGACTTAGGAAAGTGATCGTACTCAGTTATGATTGCTTAATTGACCTTTTCAAAGCATGTTACCTTCGAAATACAGAAGTGTTTCTTTTCACTGCTGTTTCCCTGAGCCAAACCCGTTTTTTCTGTAATGTAACCTTAGTTGTAGTAATGTCTCATAGCACATGTATAAAATAATAAAGTGTAATTATTCATGTGAAAGCTATTAAGCATTCAGTACTTTCTTACCAAACGGTTATTTTTTTCAAATATTTTGCGAGTTGGAATTTGAATTTTTTTTTCGGAGTTCATGACTACGTTATTACTAGGACGCGCTTGTGAGCTAAAAGGCTTAAAGATGTTATGTACTCCACGTATAAAGGAGTAACCAATGCATAAAATGACAAGCAAAAATAAACCTCTTGATGTTCAATAGTGCACCGTAAACACAGTACACACTGCAAACAAAGTTTTGCTTCTGAAACTTGCAGTTACGAAGTTGTCCGTCTCTGGGTCCCATAAGCATTGACTGGTGATCTCGAGTCCCTGGTCCCGTATCTCGCCGATGTATACCACGGCCAGTACTTTTGTCTCCTCAGAAGTAATTTCCTTGACTCTCGATTCCACCGCTTGGCTGATATTTGTACACTGAGCCACACATCTTTCGCTATCGTAGTCGCATTCAAACAAAGATTTGTCCAACTCTTCCGTTATGATGTGCTTGATGACCTCTTGCGATTCCAAATCGTCGTGGAAATCTTTCAAATCAGCGATGTCGTGAGTTGCATTCACTGGTAGAGTGAATTCAGGCGAGCAGCTTAAACTAAGACCCGAGGGTTCGTCTTCGACGCCATGCCATGTCATTGAACGCTGGCGGTCCGGAAAGCTCGCGATTCCAGAAGCGATGGAGTTGATGCTCGTTGTGCGAAGACGATCTCTCTTCTGCTTCCTCAAGAAAGGCTCCAGGGAGTTCAGAGTCACAGAACGTTTCCTCACTGCATTCGGTGCGCTCATGATCCAGACAAACAAGCTTCAAACTTCCAACTGTTCAGGATAGAAGAAGGGTAGAAATCAACGGTTATTGCCTGATATGAGCTAGCATGTCACTCTTTATTTAGTCAGTTAACAGCAGCTTTGTTTCGCGCCGAATGATGCACAATAAATCAGGCTGGTGAAAACATGCCTTTAATTAAATGCCGCGAAAGCGCTTCGAAGGCGTCAGCAACCGAGCTATTTTTTCAGCTTCTCTCGGCGCATTGAAATAAAATGCTCCGTCATGGCTAACAAGAGGATTACTCAATAATCCTTCTTGATATTGCTTTAATATTCATGAAAAGCCTTGTCAAATGTATAGCGTTAAGACTTCTTTAGATCGGCTTTCCGTCAACACAGGCCATGACATGGTTCATAGAGTTCAACTGCAAACTTGTGAAATCATCTGAAATTGAAACTGGCCAAAAAAATGGAAGGCATCTAAAAGGGGTCCAGGAGCGACGAAAAAAAAGTGATCGGTTTAATATTAAAGCCAGGACCCAATATTTTTAGTGTCATCGCTATTAGCTCATTAGTAGCAGATTCCCCTTCGATCACAGTCATAGTTTTACTCGAGTACTCCACTTACCCTTGCTAGCAGTTTACAGCTGCTCGTGACTAAAATGTCCTCACGGCAGTCTCCAACAGTGCAGGGCAAATTGCGTGTCTCCTTTATCTCCGTATAATTTCTAAACAATTGGCCAGTCAAATTAAAGCTCTCATCTTCAAAACAAAAACAACATTATACTGGGCTTCAAAACCCGTATCGCCTACCACTTGAATCAGGACGCCGCGGAGTCGGAAACGACTGTAATCTATTATTAAACCTTATTAACGAAATCTGGTGTCCTGATAGGTCGTGTTTAAGGCAACAAAGATCCTCCTGATATTTAGCACTGAAAGGCACTTCCTGCTGAACTGGGATTTATCATATCCGTAGTAAAATTCTCAATTACACAGAACTTCCAAACATTAGAAGAACAGACGCACAATTGTATTTGGTGTTGAGTTTCTTAAGACTATACAACAATTTCGCGACCATAACATGACCCCAGCCAAGATCCAATTATAAGCGATTTTCGACCTGTTATTTTATTACGGAAACCCTTTCACGCCCAGAATCAATTATATGGAGACATGTAGTGTAGTATAGTGTAGTTCTAACTTTTGAGTCTGTCAACAAAATCCTATGGTGTCACCATTCAAATAATGAAACCTTTTCAGCATTACTTTTGCACAGTAACGATTTGTTTTTCAATATTTTACACAATTAAATTTGGGATTTTCTTGAATTTATATTTTTGGCACTCTTGGGGGTGAATTGGTTAATTAATTATTTTGGTTTGATGCCACATTTCACGGCTTTTTATTAAGTTGGATATTAATAACTTGTCTGGCAACTAGTTATGTTTATAGGTTACTACTTTATAGACAACTGATGAACTCCAAGAGTTTATGACTGATACTGGAATGGCTGTGATGCTGTATGGAATTGCAGCTGTAGAGTGCGTAATAAACACGTCGGTAGAAAACTACAGCGACATGCTGCGAGGATAGTCACTAAAATTATTAGAATGTCTAAAATGACCCACTCTGCAGATATCAGGCGGGATGATCATGTATATGTTGTGGTTCAATTTTATCCTTGGTTCAAATTTTATTTTCCTTTGTTTAAAACTCATTATCATACATTACCATAGGCAAAAACAAAGGAAAATAAAATTTGAACCAAGGATAAAATTGAACCACAACATATACAACCTAGTATTAAAAAGATGTATCCAAGGACGCTGCCTACAATTCTTTAAGGATTATTTTATTTTTTACCATTCTATACATTGTCGCATGACTAGGCAAAGCAACATGCTTCACTTGCCGCGGTTTTACACCGAAATTGCTAAAGTTTTCGTTTATTAAAATAGCCTGAACTCATGGGTCTTTTCAGTTCTTATTTAAATTTTAGCACCTTGTATTTTTCCTAATATCCTTTGTAAATAGTTTACAGTGCGACGTGCCTTACCTTGAGCACCCGACAAACAAGTTAGCCAATCACAGAGCGCGAATTCAATTGACGTGCACGCCTCCTCGCAAAGTTGAGCACGGTGGAATGTAACCTTGTCGCTTCGTGTTTATCACAGGGGTGTAAAATTAGTTACAAAATACAAAGGTTGTATTCACTTTATTGCTTCACACATATCCGGAGTTACGAAAATGATTATAACAAGAGGCTGCAAGCAGCCTTTACTCATGCGCATGCGTAAGAGAATTTTATGATATATTTTAAACATGATAAGAAGATGTCCGACATGGAGAAGAGTTACTCCTTTCATTCAGTCATCGTTCCTACAAACCACCTTGTTTACTATTGAATGTTGTGGACATGAAGACTGTACCACAATGAAGCCAGTGATTTTTCTACGTCTTATATATACCAAACGTGAACATAGTAATGTATGTAGGGTTGTAGGAGATTCTGTCGTGACACCTAAGTAACGCTCTTTTACCGGAAGTGAGAATAGCTGGAAGTCACTAAACAGGAAATGTAAATGGCAAATACGTCAACCGGAAGTGCACAATTTAAAATATGCGTGCATAAATTTGCATGCAAAATCGTGACACAAAAAAGAAAAATAATAAAAACAAGAAAAACGGAGCCGAAATCTTACCTCATGCCGCTACGCGCATGAGTAAATAATTCACGGCTGGCGATATCGAGGAAACTTGGAAATGAATGTTTGTTGGGTGCTCGCGCACGGTAAGGCGCCGTCGCACTGTAATATAGCTTATAAAATCCCATAACTTTTTCATGTTTAAAAAAATAACACTCACAAAATTGTAAAATGTTAACAGAAGAGGAATACTGTATGTGTCCAGCTTTGTTTGTTCATTGAATCATTTGTTAGAAAAACCAAGCTTAACTTATCCCCAAAAGAAAATGGGCCAAGTTTAATACCCAAAAACCCTTGCACCTATCCGTGACTTGAAAACTGGAGTCACGGCTCTCAACCTGGTAGTCCCAGCCCCGCTTCAGGACAACCAGGCACTTTTAAATTCTCGTCTTATTCTGACTGATTCGATTAACCCGCACACCCGCACACCCACACACCCGCACACCCGCACACCCGCACACCCGCACACCCGCACCCGTACTTGTAACGGTCCAGAAGAGGTTACTTCTACCTCCCCTAAAAACCGTCAATCAAACCTCACATATAAAAAAGTGCCCCTGTCGAATTCCAAGCCTTCATTCATGGCAAAACAACCAACCCCACCCACCCCGCAGGGACAGGAGTCAAATTAAGAATAACTACAATTAGAGACAAGGTATGGACAAGGTATACTAAAAGAGAAACGATAAAGGCGCACTGTCCCCCCGATAAAACGAAATCGGGGGGGGGGGGGGGTGGTGGTGTATTCTTCATAATGGGCTATACGGGGATGAGGTAACTCTCAAATAAAGGAAGGACCACTTGGACAAACAGCACGGCGAAGTGAAGCCGGATCTTGGTGTAGATCAGGATCAGCAGTGTTGAATAAAACGTAAAACTAAATGCAAGGCTGATCGGACAGCTATAAAGGGTATTTTATTACCCAATATTTCGGTTAGGCAAAACTAACCTTCATCAGGGGCTACAAAGAGCGATAGGATGCTCCGTCCGAAAGGGGTACCTTTTTGAGGCTGGAGGTATGTGAAAGGGTAGGGATTTCACGATTTGAAGTGTATGAAAGGGTAGGGATTTCTCGAAGTACAGGAAAGGGTAGGGGAAACACGAGTTGAAGTATAAAAAAGTAGGGAAAACTGCCAATTAAGTATTATAAAAACCGCCTTTCAAAATATATCAAACAGACGCAAGTAAAGGATATATGAAAGGGGTACCATTTTCAATGAAAAATATATGAAAGGGTTACCTTTTCTGTCAAAAAGGGTATATGAAAGAGTAAGGGTTTAGACCTTGGGGCGGAGCATCCCCTTACAAAACTTTGTTGAGTACCTCCCCCCCTGGGGACGAAATTTTGCTTATTCAAGTTCCAGTCCGGTTGTATTGCCAAATGGCACCAAATATACGACAACTAAATTGGTTAAAAAGAGCAAAACAGAAGCATTAGTTTTCAGACAAAGTGCAGGATTACAGTGGAATACAGACAACAGATTTGAGTTTGTGACAGGCGGTCAACACATCACAATTGCCATTCTGGTGGACATTTGCATTTTTTATGATTCGTTCGTTTGTTTCTTAAAGGGACACTGTCCCGGCTGAAATATCGTGTTTTCATGACTATGGCCAGGAACTTGCTTTAAGCTTACTTTATTATCTTGAAATTGGAAGGAACCATCGCCAAGCAAAGAAATATGAACTAAACAGACAGAATATAATAAAGGCTAGAAAAGTCAAAATTTCACAACTGATTGGCAAGTTTGATTTCTTGACAGGCGGTCAAGAAATCAAATTTGATGAACTGTAATCCACTTCAATCCTTGTAATCCTGCTCTTTATCTCCAAACTACTACTTTTGTTTTGCTCCATGGAATCTTTTTATCCTACTAAGTTGTATATTTGTTAGAATTTGGCGATATAACGTGGAAATAAAGAAAGCGAAATTTTGCTATTTCGGCGGGCCAGTGTCCCTATTCAGTTCATGTTTCTTTGCGTTTACTTTTACACTTTTTGCGATCTTTTCTTGCATTAATAACTGGCCACAATCATGAAAGTACGATATATCAGGCTGGCCATTGTCCTCAGTTTAATGTGATTTGTATCTTCTTTGATTTCCCCATTATCTTCTTGTAATCATCTAATCTCTGGCCAAAAATCGCCTTATGAAAACAAAAATCCATCAGAAAAAAATGTATTTGAATGGCATTTTTTGCAGCTCAGTAGCTTTCCGGTGGTCTGAATCATTAGAACTTGCGGAATGGTAACTACTCAGTCGATCACGGAAACAGAGCTCGCGAAACCACGAGCCGCGAGGGCACCGCGCGCTAACCGCTCGTAGATCGCGCGCGCTCGACTGAGTAAAAAGAAAAATAAGAGACTGCCCACATTCTAAGACTTAAGGGATGGACCATTAGAAATCCTGGGAGGGGGGTCAAAAATTTTTCAGTGTATGAATTTTTTTTTCGGCCTGAGTTTCCTGCAGGATTTTTTTTTTTGGGAGGTGCAAGCCTGCAGGTTTTTTTTTTTTCCTCAGATCTTCTTTATAAATGCATGCAAGTTCCAATTTTTTTTATACTTACCCAATCCATTTTTGGTGTTAAACGCTGGAGAGTAGATTTAAGTCAGACTGTCGAACCTTTGCATAAAAAATGGAGAAAAATAACAATTGAGATGGAGTGGTCGAGCGCCGAAGGCGCGAGCCGCTAGGGGGGTCTGGGGGTATTCCCCACCAGAAAATTTTGAAATCTTGATGCTCTGAAACTCCATTTCTAGTGTTCTGAGACAACAATTTCTGTCAAAAATGTTTGGCAAATTGATGTGGCTTCTCGTCGCTTTGTGTGGCTCCACATACAAGTACTCGATTTCATTTTATATTTCTTGCTGTTTCTTTAGTTTATCTGGATATCAGAGTTAAGTATACGCAATTTCATCTTTTTGTATAGTAAGTATTATGAGAATTTGACGAAAATGACAGAACCGGATGTCAAAATCGGGATTTTTCCGATCCCGATCACATATTGGTTGGGATTCGGGATTTTCAAGCAAAATCGGGGTAATCTCGACGAAATCGGGACAGTTGGACAATCTGTAATGTATTTAAAAAAATACTTGCATGTAGTAGAGCAGGTTACATATTTCATGATGTTTACAGTGTTTTCAAATATGTACATAAACAAGGTTTTGGTTATATTAAGATATCGGTACATGTACCAGATAGACCTTTGAGGCAGGTAATTTTTGACAGCATTTGACTCAACCTGAAGTTGCTTTTTGATGAATTTTACTACCAGAGAGCATGTCATACTCTCATATGTTCCAGTTTAAAATAAATAAATAAATAAATATATGCATATATAGCCAGTTAGCTTGCAGGATTTTATTTTTTTATGGTCAACTGCTTGCAGGAATTTTTTTTGAGACAATTTTCCTTTGCAGGATTTTTTTTTTGGTAATTGTCACCCCCCCTCCCAAGATTTCTAATGGTCCGCCCCTAATTACTCGTGGCAAAGCACACGAGTTATAAATCCGGCGTTGACTTTTCTTGTTTTTTTTCGTGTCACATTAGCGCATGCAAATTTATGCACGCATATTTAAGTCTATATCGACGACTATATGGCTTTCGGCCATGAAATACATACCGTAAAATCTCTCCGTGTGTTGACTCGAGAAGCAAGATAATTAAAGAACTACTGCGTACAACTGCACACTTTCAAGACAATTCAAGGCGTTCATGGATGGATAGGACCGTTTGATATTGTGTTCGCCGCTTATTCCTGTGGGATTTTTGCTTTGGCAAGTTCTGTGTTTGATAGACTTAGCGATCGAGCTCCGGGTCGAGCTTAAGTGTCAGCTACTGAATCTAGTGAATGCAGTGTAGTCTTACTTTTAAACCCGTGTATATGTGAAAGCATGATGAACAGGTTATCGGCAAGGGTGTTTAAATAAAATTCACTCACTCACTCGCCCCTTCCATCAGCTGTATAAAACTTCTGAAACTTAGTGAGCAAATGCTTTGTTACGAACACGTTTCGTAACAGGAATTCAACGTGGATCCAACGATAACAATAATTAATTTGATGTAAACGAATATAGACAACAATAAGCTTACAGATGTTTCGCATTTGGAGTTTTTAGTGCAACATTAAAATCGATCTAAAAGGATTTGCAACCTACACACGCGTTCTGATGCGTATCTAAGTTAAAGTAATAAAATTTAGTTCAATGGTAGTATGTGCTCTTGGACAGCGCAGTGATTGAGTTTGTGCCTTAGTCCCGGACGGCCCGAGTTCGAATCTCCATAGAGTCCTCTTTTTTTTTTTTTCCTTTTTTTTCTTTTTTCGAACTGGACATTATAAAAAGTGATATACTTTTTTTTTCGTTCGTCAAAAATCCTTACGTTTAATTTAAAAAAATATATTATATATATATCGAACTGTGTCAGTGTGAAAACGTAAGCTTACATCAATATTGCGTTACGCGTTACGCGTTAGCATTTCTTCTTCTTGGGTTGGCTCTTAGAAGCCTTTGATTAGACATAATTTTAAGCTTATGTTTCTCTGTAAAAGCACTCAAATCACTTAGGAATCAATGCTGCAATGAGTTAAAGGCGCCACGAGTTCAAGCTGTGTACAGCTTCTTGTTCATCCTCAGTTCGTTTACGGGAAGATAGCGCTCAGAATGCAAAACAAAGAAATGTGTAAACAAACATCGCCTCATTGTTATGACACAATTATCAACGTTTTTGTACTTCAGAAGCAAGGGTATAAAGAGGTTCTTATAGACTTTCTTGGAGGTCAATAAGGGATGATGTTAGAACTGAGCGAGAATCAGAATATCACTCTTCATTTTGACTCTTGAGTTATAGAGCATGGAAGAAGTTCTCGATACCAACTCAGTCAATATGTGGGTTATAGACTCCTAGCGCCACCTTGGTCTCGATACGGTAAGAAAATGGTAAAACTTTGTTGGGAATCCGTTCGACTAGAAAACAAAACATGTTTAAAATACGCCATAAGGACGTATCGGCTCCGGGGGACTCCCATATCAAAATGACTGGGGCGGTGTTCGTCGAAAATTTTCGAAAACACCCTAAACGGTACCAGAATCCGTTTGATGGACGTAGCTCAAATGAATTTTTACCCCTAAGAGGTACCAATTCTAAAACAACACATGTCATATTCTGTCATATTTTTCGGCTCAATACCCTAAAGGGTATTAATTCTAACGGTGGTCTACAAATTGTGACCCCTAAAAGGTACGACGAGCACTGTCATTTTTATAAGGGAGTTTCCCTCCGGGCATATCTCCCAAACCGTTCAAGGGGATCTAACCAGAAAACAGCTGACATGTAAAAAGGGAGTCTCAAAATATCAAGTGTATATACATCTATATACCATGAATTTTTGGGTGGAGAATATTCTATTTAGAGCGTTTCGTATTCACAGTCATGGCTCAAAGAGCCACTAATTTGCTAAACAAAATGGTAATCTATGGTAAAACATCGCCGTGTAATCAGAGGCGGATCCAGGGGAGGGGTCGAGGGGGTTGCAACCTCCCCCCCTTTGAGCAGCATTTTTTAAATTTGTTTGACTCTTCATAAAAATAATAGAATAAAATTGTTTTATACGTAGTTGTTTCACTTCCACCAATTAACTGATTGTCAAGTTTGGAAAAGATAACGTGCATTTCGCGACATTAGGACGTTAACATGTGAAAAGATCGTGTCAGGACCCAATCGACCATTTCAACAAATCTGTGGCTATTCCCCTTCTTGATTCCTTGATTATTCAAATGCAAGACCGATTTTCTGACGAGGATCGCCACGTCTACCACCTGCTTTATCTAGTACCATCAGATAGCTATCTGATGAAACAGAAGGCATGTTGTACTGGGCGAAAGACCTTCCATTTTCTAAATCCCTTGGGAATGAGCTGCGAAGATGGCAAACTATGTGGCAGTCAGCAGAGAAGGAACTTCTAAGCTATCTTCTACTAGCATTTGGTGCGTGTGATGAGGATGCTTTTCCAAACATCCATCGTCATCTCCTCATTGCATGCACCCTACTAATCAGTAGTGCTGAAGCTGAGCGGTCCTTTTCGCTCATGAAACAGATCAAGACCTGCTCCAGATCAACGATGTCTGAAGAGCGCTTCTCCGATCTCGCTGTTATTGCTATGCATTACTCTGAGAAATTCGAGTCGACGAGATATGCGAGGGCTTTGTAAAAGCTCATCCAAGAAGACTTTTTTAGGCTACATTGTTCGATTTACGAGGTATGTAGAAAAACGACAAATTACTATCGTTGTTTTTGCTGTCTCTTTTAATCATGCATTATTATTATTTTTGGTTTTCTGGTTGAGAAAAAAAAGGTAAACTCCAGATTTTATATCATGCCTTCACAAACGCTTTTCGAGTCTCAGGAATGCCGGAAATAGCATTTTAGAGGGTAAAATCGGAAACATTTTCCGGGGGGGGGGGGCATGGCCCCGGACCCCCCTAGAAGCTCGCGCCTGTGTCGAAGGTTATTAAGGTGTACACCCCCCCCCCCCCTTGAGAAATTCCTGGATCCGCCCCTGGTAATATACACCAAAACCACTTTATTTGATGTTGTTTTTAACCCACAGTAGCGGTTTAACCCAGTGGCGGTTGAGTTGTGTTGTAATTGTAATTGTCGAACTGTGTCAAAATGTTCAAACTTTTAATTGGTCATAAAGACTATTTAAAAATTTGTCAGTTGAATAATATCAAGTTTTTGGTGGTCTTCCAGTCTTTCGCTTTCTGCTAACACCATGGAGAACAAAGAGGCAGTTTTCGAATTTTCAGAAGAAGGAAGTATATCAGACGACTATAAATCTTTCAGCTTCATAAGAAGACTACTGGCAAGTGTTACAGAAGAGGTTAGTTTGCAATTATATTTTTCTAACATTTTATATAATGCTAAAGAAGGTTTTATTGATAGCCCTCTGGTATTAAACACTAGCAATGAATAAGGCGAGACGAAAAAGCGGTAAAAATCCACTTAATAACTTGTATCATCAAACTTGTGTCATCAAGCATTGGCTAAGTTTGTTTGTTTTGGGCAGCAGTAACAGCGTCCGGAGCACAGCTGGGCTGGAATATTACTAAATTAGCCATAAATGAAGCGTTAAAAATATGAGGTATTTTTGTTTGATCTGATGCTTAATAAAAAAAAGTCACTATGCGCGAATGGGTGTAAAACGTTCGTGGAAAACAAGACGAAGGAAGGACCTGTGAGGACTACGTTCAGACTGGGCTTAAAGCTATCGCAGTGAAACTTAAAAGGTTCATAGTATGTCCAAAACTGTCTTTGTTAAGGCGGGAATTACGTAACCTTTCCGAATGGCCGTCTTCTTGGATCCGTCACGGATTTCCATCATGTCAAGAAAAGCTCGAAAATTAGTTCAAAATTAATCAGATCAAAAGAAAATGCTAAAATGATCTTAAACTGTAAAACTTACTAAAGGAAAGTTAAACATTTTATGTTTAAACGTCAATTTAAGCAGAAAATTCAGTATTTGGCTAATCATGCTTGTCAAAATATGGTAAATTTCAGAATAATTCATGAATTTTTGGTGAGCATAAGTTAAAGTTATAAACGTTCAAATTCAGCATGAGTATTTTCCGCCCTCCCAGTTCATAACAAATTTATAACATACTGTTTAATCCAAAGAATTTGGAGCAAAACTATCAAGTGAACATGAATTGAAATATACTATAAAACAGATTTCCACAGTTGTCTATACACTAAATATTAACAACAGACGTTTTACAGTTTTGGCTCAAAAGAGGACAATATCTGTGTCGCCAAATGAGACTTTTATGCCGGCAAAATAGCACTGTTTTAGCTGTCAAAATAGCACTATTATACCATAAAATAACACTTTTATGCCGCCAAAAGAGCACTTTTATATGGGTAAAATAGCACTATTATGCCATCAAAATAGCGCTATTATGCCGGCATTATGTGTCAGCACCTATTGTGTAGGACTTTTGGATAGAGTGATATGATCTGGCGTGCGTTTCTCGAAGCTCCCGAAGACTTTTCGGGCCCGAAAGCAATTTTTTAAATGTAGATTCTAACGAAAGGCGTTGAACTTTTTAGTCCACAAATCAGCCAAAGTTGTGTAGTAAACGTAAGATTTGTATTGCTTAGCTTTCAAATTCAACAAAAACCGAACCTTTATTGGTAAACATTCTGCACGTAACACAACTTTTCGGGTCCGAAAATTTTTGGGACTTTCGAGAAACGCACGCCTGGTCTGATCTGGCCTCCCTCCCTTCGCGTGTCTCGCGCTCCGCGCTCTTTGCTCGCGCTTCTCGCTCGCGCCCCCAAACCCGCTTGAGCACCCCCAAAGCGTCTGTTGTGAACCCGTTTGAGCACCCCCAAAAGCGCCTGTTAAGCGGGCGAACATGTGAACGAACTTTCGTTTTGGTTGCGAAAAACATGGATCCCGATCTCGAATTTTCGGCTACAATGGTGACCAGTGACGATAAAATCGAAGAGTATTTAGCTTTCATAAAACAATATGAATCCGATATAGAAGAGGTTAGTTATTTAGTTTCATTTTCTAAAGGCTCGCTTCGAACGTCGAACTTTACATGTGCCGAACCTAATTATTAGGTTCGGCACATGTAAAGTTCGACGTATGAATCAATTAGGATTGACACTTTTGAATTTGGATCGACTCTGCTGTTCTATTCGACTGAGCTTGTTGAATAGGGCGGCAAAAGATCGACTTCGATTTATACTTCGATCTTTACACGTGCCGAGCCTAATGCCTACATTAAATTAATAATTTTTTCCCATTTTTTTTTTTTCGACTCAGTAGACCTCTTTAGCTTGTATGTTTTGTTCTCCCAATGTAGGTCATGTGATGTTCTCAAGGGAATTTGTCCTTTGTCTTTTCATAAATTATGCATACATATGCACGTGAATAAAACAAAATTGACACACCGTAGGGTTTGAGATCACCGCAACACCGCAAGCTGGGGATTTTATTCACCGCAACACCGCATAAAAAAATGAGCAACACCGCAACACCGCAAATCCCCAATGTCCCCCTCAAAATTTAAAAGAAACAGTTCTCTGTAGGGTAACATCACATGATCTACAATGGAAAAACAAAACCTACAAGCTAAAGAGGTCTGAGAGATTAAGTTCGACGTCTCAATCAATTGTCGAACTTAATTATTTGGGTCGACCTAAATAGGCACTAGTAAAGTTCGACGTTTGAACCGGACGTTTGCTTCACAGCCTATCTTGATTAACAATACTAGGTACAAAAACTGGCAATTAAGTCAAACTATGCATAAACTCTTCAGCTTTTAAAATCTATTGAGTTTCAATACACTATTCTAAACAGGGTGGCTTGGGATAAACATTTAATGATAAAAGTAAGCGTTAGTAAGTTTTGATGTCATTCTGTCATTTTGTTTCACTGCACTAACTACTGTTGCATTTTTTGTTCATGTTCATGACATCGAAAAGTCGTCTAGTTTTGCTTATTTTTATTGTTATAAAAATAAAAATTATGTAAACTATTTCGCTAAAAAACACGGCAAGTTTAAGAATCATAGATCCTCAAAATCGGAAATGTTTCAGATGTTTGTATGCTAAGGAGGGGGGAAGAGGCGAAGTTGTATCACGCAATGATATGTTATGGGGAACTAAAAAGAACTGAACCTCGTAAAAACGGCATTGTTTTTTTTTTTTCAGAAAAGGTATTAATTTTTAACGTAAATGTTCAAACGCCCTTGAGCTTTAATAGGCTTGTCAAATTTGAAACCGAATTGCTCTCGCCGCCTCCCCTACATCGGAGTTCAGAGCAGAAATTTAAAATAAATTATCGGTATTTGGGAATTGATGTCTTCCTTTCGTGCGAATTTCTTTATCAAGTTATTAACAACTTCCAACAAGATTCTGTTGAGCTACGTCGGAAGCACGCCCTGGCTTAAAAACACCGTACTACGGTCTTCGTGGAGTAGTGTTTTTTTTTTTAATTTCTCAGTTTGACATTTGTCGGGCCGATAGAGGTATTCTTTAAATATAATCATTATTGATGCTAATTTTTGAAACTGACAGATCAACAACTGTTATTAAATAAACTATAATCTATAAGGGACGGACCATTATATTTCTGGAGGGAGGAAGAGAAATATCGAAAAAAAAAATGTTTGCAGGGTCTGAAAAGACAAAATAAATTGTTTGCAAACACGATATGCATAAAACTTTTTTTGCAGAGAAGTCAGAAACTATAAAAATTAACGTTGACATTCTGTCAAGAAACGGACGAGTTTCAGGAGTCTGTCACTAACTGGAGTTACAATTATTTGGGAATCAATTTAAATCAGCAATGTGGTACCACGGGCCAAGTGGTACGAGTATGATGGCCTGTGGCAACACCGAGGATCAGGACTTCGGTACTGTGGAATCGCGAAAAAGCCTGCTACGCCCTTTGCATATTTCCTGTCGTATGCTCTTTATTTGCGCCAGTACCTGCGTAGGAATCAAAATTACTAGGAGCGTATGTGGCCAAAATAATTGGCTATAGCACTATTGATTTTTTTTTCGAAAAAATAGCTTAAGCTTAAATATTTTTAGCACCAGAGAAGATAGCACTGTAAAAAAAATGAAAAAAAAAAAAATGATTGCAGGAAGGTGCTTTTTGGGAAAAAAAAATGATTGCAGGGAAAAATTTCTCATCCCCCCCTCCTTCCAGAAAAATAATGGTCCGTATAAGAGCTCTCAGATTGTGATTTGACTGACAAAAAAACAGTCGATATCTTGGAAAAGTGTGTGATACCTCACTTTGCGAGAAATGATCACCTAGGGTCTAGGGACGTTCGAATTTAGGGACGGACCATTACTAAGAAAAGTGATGGGAGGTGGGGTGGGAATTTTCAGGTGAAACCCTCTGCACGAATTTGTTTTGACAAATATTGATTTGTTTGTAATTTACTATTAAAAAGAACTATTTCAGAAAAAAATTGTTGTACTTTGTAGGTTAAAGACTATGGTCGTGTTTTCACTAGGCCGATTTACTAGCCATGGCAAAAAATTGGATGACATTTGCCTCTAACTTTTTAACTCATCCGCAGACCTCCAATTTGACCCTTAAAATCACAGGGAAAACGTCATTTTTTGAAGGGAAAATCAAAATTTCGCCCATTTTTATTTTATGAATTACTTTTCGGAAATCCACACTCGGATTCCAGTAATTTGGTTATTATTCTATCTGGAAACGTTAAAATATTTTAATAACTTAAAAAAAGTCCCGTCATTTTGACCTTGAAGTGACCAATGTCACGTAAAGGCTTGTATGGAGTTCAACCGCGCGGTCATCGCTTTTAGCGGTATAACTCATTTTAACAGGCGAAATGTCAACATCCACACTCGGTTTTGAAGAGACTGGGATCTAGTGAACATTTTAGTGGGAAATATGATTTAGTTGGAGTGAAAAAGAAAAACCCCGTCATTTTGCCATTTTTTCAGTGAAATATGCTTCGTGACTTGCGCGGACTAGCGCCCAGGCCGTTAGAGCTCAACTGTGCATGGGCAATGGTTCATTGTAGTAACGCACACGCCCGGAACAAATGTCTCCTTTCTGGGGCAATGTTTTGGTATGAACATTCTTTCTAGGTGTTTGTTTACAGACCGACTTTTACTAGTTAAATATGACTGTCTGTTTTCACTGCGAAATTTAAGGCGCTAATGTAGAGTGTGTGTAGACAGTTCAAATTACAAAAACGCGCAATTCAAAAAAAAAAAAAAAAAAAATGGCGGGAGACGAAGCGTTTGTAATGACTTCTCTTGTCTCGATTCTCGCTATAAACATGCGAAGGAGAAGGCGTTCTTTTCAGAGGATGCGTCTGATGTCTCTACAGATGAGGAGGATGCGACGAAATGTTGTAATGCTGGCAATCCAACAGCGAAACAACAATTATTTCCGTAAGCGCAAGACAATGTGGGTTCATCCAATACCGCAGTTCTGGTTCGAACAGCTCGTTTTGAACCGTTACCAAGATCATCTGTGGCGCGAGCACTTGGAATAGGTAAGGTCCTGGCCGAGGAGCTGGAGCGTCTAATCCCGGGGGGGGGGGGAGGGGTACTCCCTATAATGGGCTATACGGGGATGCTCCGCCCGAAAGGGGTACCTTTTTGAGGCTGGAGGTATATGAAAGGGTCGGGATTTCACGAGTTGAAGTATATGAAAGGTTAGGGATTTCTCGAAGAATGGGAAAGGGTAGCGAAAACACAAGTTGAAGTATAAAAAAAGACAGGAAAAACTGCCATTTAAGTATTATAAAAAGCGTCTTTTAAAATATATCAAACAGACGCACGTAAAGGCTATATGAAAGGGGTAGCATTTTCAATGAAAGGTATATGAAAGGGGTACCTTTTCTGTCAAAAAACGGTATATGAAAGGGTAAGGGTTTGGGCCTCGGGGCGGAGCATCCCTGTACAAAACTTTGTTGAGTACCTCCCCCGGGGGGTCTAATAAAGTAGGAGGGATTGTAAATCGAAAGTAAGGGGAAGGATGATTGTTGAACTCGTCTGCCATTTTAAGCTCAGATCGATCAGGAATCACGAGGCGCGCGCCTGGGAAATAATTGTGGTAGCGGCAAAATAAATAATTTGACAGGCGTCTGTCACTACGCGCAATGCGATTGGCTGCGACTTTAAGCAGGACACGTTATACCATCTCGCGAGGTAGTATAACTCTACATGAATTTCCGGTCAAAAAGGCGAGATAATCCCTTGTTTTGCCTTGTGAAAACACTCTGCATTTTTAACTCGCTAAACACAAAACGTGTTTTCACTGTATTTTCGGAGTTTTCTGACTTTATCTAGTCAAAATTGTCCTAGCGAAAACACAACCTATTTTGATCATTAAATTTAGAATCAGTTGGTTAAAATGAAATGTCATATACTGTTTGTTATTTACTATATGACTTTTTTATAAACAGAAATTCATATCGAATCTTGTGGCCTAAACGCAGGGCATTTGAGGGGCTATAGACTTTCTAGGCTTTCACCCAAATTTATAACGAATTGTTGGGTGCTCAGTTAGAATGCCGTTTTGTAACTGGTTTGTTTGTTTGTGATGTATTAGATCTGTGTACATAGAAACCTTTTATCGGACCAGGTTATAATGTTTATAAAAGCTTTTATAGCTCAATTCTTATACTGACTTATGTAATGAAAGACAAGCTTTTTTATATGCGTAAAGCACTGTTTCTTTCACGAGTTGAGCTAGCACGATGTTTTACCAACAATTATAGATAGTTCAGATAAAAATTTGGAACAACAACAACTAATTGTATTCATTCATTGAACAGGTTAGTACAAATTATGCAACTTGTCAGTGTTATATGATGGATAAATGAATCAACTTCGTAGACCCCACGGACACTAACAGTTCGTTGTCTAACTCGATGTTTGAGTTGATTTCGACAGAACATCCCCTTCCCGGCCCATCCCCTTGCTACGGCCCTGTGATATAAAGGTTGTTTATGAAAACAAAAACAAAGTTATATTTGTCTCCTTTCAATAAAAATATAGATATTTTTTGTTTACTCCTATTGTGCCTGGCAACATTGATTATTTCAGAATGATATTTAATTTCCAGCTACTGAAAAATATGAATTCATCACCTCATACTTCTGTTGACATAGGAAATTTCATGTAGTGTAAGGAAAACACTTCAACGACAGTATTAAGGACCAGGGGTAGGGCCCCAAGAATATTTTGAATTTTTGAAACACCAGTTCATCAAAAGGGTGCATACTATTCCCAGATTCAGCAATCCGGCCGGCCAGTTCTGACAAATAATGGCATAATAATGTCTGTCAAAGGTACTTAGTTTTAATTTGGGGGCAGTATAGACCCAAAAACGACAAAATTACCGTGGCATAGCTGTTGGTAAAAACATTGTTTTAAGTCTTTGCGTATGAGCTTTTTGTTAATCGCTAAATTTCACAGCTGACATGGATCCTGTACTCATTTAACGGAACCTTTAGTAGTCGGACATCTGCCTTTTCGACTTTTTGTTTTTCTGGTGCTAGAGGGTAGGCGTTCACGTTGTGCTCGTCGTGCAACTCCTTGGGATACTCCAGATCCACCTCGAAGATGTAACCCCACTTTCTGGTTGGGAACCACTTCGTGATTTGGCGTTCTGTTGGTACCACTCTACACCAGACAAACTTACCAACAGGGAGGTGCTGACTCATAGCCCAACCGTAGACTGGTTGTTCACATCCAGATACATGATGTAGCTGGTCTCCTGATCTTGGTTGTAGTCTTCAAGATAGGAATTGTTCGCCTTGCAGTAGCGCCTGCTCTCCATTGAAACGCCGCCACGCCTGCCCTTTTCGACGAATAGGTGCATGTTGTAATCTGTGAGGAGTTCCATATTGACGCCTGTGTGTTTTAGGAGAGCGCCCCAGCTCGCTGAGACCTGGACTTGTGTAGTAATGCGCTGGGTCGAGGCTGTAATGCTACAGGCAGGTTGTTCTGAAGTTCTCGAAAACATCCGCCAAAAGCAGCACGTCCATCTTGAGGTATAGGTCGTGATAGACACCAAGGTTTTTGCACTCAAACCCCTTTCACACTGTCTGCGCGTGCTTGTAGTCTGCGTCGCTGACGTGTTCCATTTTGAGCTTGCTAAAGAATGCATCTTTTTCTGGCAGCGCCTCCTCAGTGAATCGTTCCCAAGAGTCCATGTACTCGTATGGATAGATTCCCTTCTGCAGTAGGAGCTTTAGTTTGCTGGGATCCTCTTCATACTTGCTAGTTATGGAAAATGACTCTGGGCTGTTTGACTTGACCAGGTTATCGAGGCTTGACAGCATGAACTGGCAGCTGTCGATGAACCTCAGTTTGCCAAGGGAGAACGAGATGTACCTCTCCATGGTGGCTGGTATGCACTCCAGCCCGGTATCGACCTTGGCTATATCACTCATGAGGTGATGTGCGTCGTAGCCTTTCAGGTTGTGAAACACAACTGGGGTTACCACATTATCAGGGTTGATTCTGAAGTAGTTCAGATTGCAAGCCCTATGAGCGGCGCCTCGATATTGGCCGGTTTTGTGGCAGTGATCTTTGAAAGAGTCTCTTATACGCTTTATGACTAAAGACTCGCCGCAGAAGAAGTAATCATCTTGTTGGAAGTGAAAGCCTTCTTTTTTCTTCCTTTCGTTCCTTGGACTAACAAAGGGAAATGATTCCAACTCGCCCGTTTCCTCATCTTGGATGTACGTCTTGTGTGCGTTGGAGTAACACTTGTTGGTTTTCCAGTGAACCAGATCTAAGTATTCTCCAGTGTGCGGATTGTAAACTTCAACGGATTCCTTGAAGTTTTCTTTATACAGACTTTCGTGGCAGATGTTGCACTCATCAGCCTTGTTGTAGTTTACCCTTGTCATGGAAAGGGGCTTTTTCAACCTTAGACTGTCTCTAATAGCCCTCTCCGTTGATTGGATGCACTGCAAGAATACTCTCACTGTATCCACACCTCCGTAGTCAACGGGACCCCATGACTCGCCGTTGGAGCAAACGGTCATGTAACCAAATCCACAAGGTGTGTGCACTTCTGTCTTGGTTGTGCTGCTTTCTGTGGGGTCTGGCTTGTAACCGTGGACGTTTGTTACGAGACTTTCAAAGTCTGCGTAGATGATGTAGGGTGCTTTCATCTGGTTCTGATAGTTCTCAAAACGCAGGATGTTTTCACCCTCCTTTGGCATTTCGACACGAACTGGCCGGCCTTTGATACCTCTGCAGTAGACCAGGTGATCGTCGAGAACAAGCTGCGATGAAAACCCTTGAAGGCACCTATCGCAGAAATGGATCTTTCTACCTGCTTCGTAGTTGCTGTGATCCTCTACTTCACTAACTCTATAGACGATTATCTTGCCGTTTTTCTATCCGAAGACGTTTAAGGCTAGGTTTCCTACCTTTCAACTCTTGAGAGCTGATCTAAGGGTGTTGGTAAAGAAATCCCAGTGAAGTCCAAGTCGTCATCTGTTGGGTACTTGCTTGGTCTGTCTGTACATACTCCGTCAAGAACAGGAAACAACGCAGCGCGTAAAGCCCAACGCAAGCATTGATCGTCTCCGTTTCTTATGTTTATGATGGCCTGCTTATCTTTTAACCTTTTAGGAAGAAATATGTAGGCTCTGATAGGTTGATATCTACTAAAGTCAAGATAAACAGTATTGACTTTTTCAATGACCCAACCTGATCCCATGTTTACCCACCTTGCTACTTTTTCCATTATCGAGTTGATAATGGCGTCTGTTTGTTTGGTAACTTCAGATTGACCGAAGTGTGTTACTATTAATGGGTTGGGTAGCCTGAAGTAATGGCTGATTGTATCTGTGCCATTGACTTCTTCCTTTGTCAAAAGAATTTCAAGCGTGAAATTCACTTTAACAGGACCCAGTTCTGCAGCCTCTTCCCCAATCGTTCGAACGATTGTGGGTTTGTTCTCTTGGTAGAACAATGTGAGATCTTTGTGGGATGGTATTCAGGGACGACCATCTTATAGCTGTGAAGCCAGCCTTGAAAAGCTTGATTTCTCATATGAAACTTGAGTGTAGCATCGATGGTGGATATATAAGGGGAAGCATAAATGTTCAATTGGCAATACCACGCCCAGTGTGGTGGGTGATCCGGCGACACCCTAGTGTGTGGTATAGGGAGTGGGTGCATCCGGGGACACCCTTAATAAGTATTTATGCACCCCAACAGAGCCTTTATAGAATGCTTGCACTCCCTCTTCCCAAGCGAACGAGGGGGGATGACTAGCGTTTTTCTCAAAGGATTTGAAAAATTTAGGGAAATAAGAAATATTGAAGATTTAATGTAGTTTAAAAGTTAGAATATAACAACAACAACAACAACAAGACTTAATATAAAATAAAATGTGGTCAATAAGGAAATTACCAGAATACAAAAAGGCGTCTATACATAAGAATATTAAATTATGTACATTATGTACGAGTCTGAATAACAAGAAATCAGACTTCTTTAACATTGGAAAACGCCATCTTCAAGTAGTTTCTTTTGAACGAGGAAAGCGATGTTGAGGTTTTAACGCTATCCGGTAACAAGTTCCATTCACCAAAAATTAGCAGATGGACACCAAAATAGTCCACTATCAACCTGGGGTGCTCTTGCGTGGGTATCAATTACCTGCTGGTGATCCAAAAATCACGTTCTTTTTTCTATCCCTCCTTTAAACCTCTTAAAATGTCATTGAAATTCAGGTTTACACCCGCCGTAAACTAAGTTGGTGGATGGAATCTCCAATGAATTTTACACATGCAAATGAAAGGTTTTCTGTATTATTTCAAGTTCCTAAAGAAGAAGCAGTAGGTTTTTATGCTGGAGACGATTTTCCGTCTGGAACGAACTTGAGCAACTAGCGTTATTTTGTTTAGTATCAACTGTCAAATTCTCCTCACTGATTTCCTTGTATTTCTTATAAGACTAGTTACGAGAAGTTGTTTAGATATCAAGACAGTTGCTATGTTGATCCTTTCCTTAATTTTCATACCTGTATATTTGATTACACATTGATATTACAAGGAGAAATTTAACGTTGATCACTATTATGTGGATTTGCGTAGCTGATGGGCTATCTGAATCTGTGTTTTTCCCATCTTTATACAAGACAAACTACGAATTCGCTCAACAAGACGAACTAACGCTCCCCAGCCACCCTCCCTCCAACGCCATCCCCCATGGGTAAGGCAGGTGACCATTGCATATCGCGGGCTCAATGTTTTCAGCCGATCGAGCAACGGATCGGGCAATCGAGTGAATTTTCTAGGGTCTTTCTGCATGTACCGGTATCCATGAACCACTCATTGTTTTCTATTGTTTGTGAGGTATTGTATTTTTGGTCTTGTTTTGCATTTGTATTATTGTCGTTCTTTGTTCCTTTTGTATTACGTAATATGTGACCGGTACATGCAGAATCTACCATTTTCTACCCAAATGCTACAACTCAAGTGTTAAAAACAGCCAAATCAAGTTTAGTTTGCTAAACGAATTGAAATTGGAGCTCACAATATTTTGTAAAACGTCCATAACATATTACTGAATAGAAAGAGAAAACAACGCGCCATTCAAGTTAACTCCTGGAGGGAAATGTTCAATTAAAACATATTTATTGCCGTAAATTTTTTATTAAGCCCCCCGGGGGGTGGGGGCTTATCTATTTCAAGCACGTTTCAGGGGGGCTTAATGGACTAAGGGCAGGCTAATTATAATTTAGCGAAACGCCAGCAGTTTACCACTCATTTGTTTTGTAATTCATAAATTACAATAGGTTCCCACAAGTGAATAAAAATGTTAAAAATAACTTGTACAATACATATGACACTCAGATCTCTATGTCAGTTCTGTAGTCTGTTTCTTACTTTTTAACACGTGTATACGCGAAGCGCAATGAACGAATAATATTATAGCACACGTGGACTAATGCAAATTTTCAATCCTTCCTTCCTTCCTTCCATGGGCTGTAAGCGTGTCGGAAAACCTGAGGCGATTTTTGTCATTAAAGTTATTTATCGCGGTGACGCCGCTAAAAGTCATCTTTAATATATGGATCTGTTCCTCAAGTGTATATGCCTCTATATACCATGAAATTTTGGGTGGAGATTATTTTATTTAGAGCGTTTCATATTCACAATTTGGCTCAAAGAGCCATTGATTTGCTAAACAAAATGGTAAGCTAGGGTAAAACATCGCCGTGTAATATACACCAAAAAATGTTGTTTTTAACCCCCAGTATGAATCCTTTTTAAAATTATTTTCCCTTCCACCTGTTATTTCTGTAATTACAGTTGCTTAAACTGGCCAGTGGCGGTTGAGTTGTGTTGTAATTATCATTGTCGAACTGTGTTTGATTGTTCAAACTTGTAATTGGTCATAAAGACTATTTAAAAAGTTGTCAGTTGAATAATATTAAGTTTTTGGTGGTGGTGTTCCGGTCTTTGGGTTCTTCTAACAACATGGAGAACATAAAGGAGGTTTCAATCGAATTTTCAGAAGAAGAAAGTGTATGAGACGATGAATCTTTCAGCTTCATAAGAAGACTGGCAAGTGTTATAGAAGAGGTTAGTTTGCAATTATATTTTTCTAATATTTTAATGCTAAAGAAGATTTTTTTGACAGCTCTTTTGATAACACTAACAATAAACAAGGAGACAAAAAAACTGTAAAAATCCACTTAATAACTTGCGTCATCAAACTTGACCTTTGCTCGGGCAGCAGCAACAGCGTCCGGAGCACAGCTGGGCTTGACTACTACTGAATTAGCCATAAACGGTAGCGTTCAAAATATGAGGAATTTTCTTTTTGATCCGAAGCTGAAAAAAAAAATGTCACTACGCACGAATGTGTGCAAATCGTTCGTGAAAAACAAGACGAAGTAACGACCTGTGAAGACCAAGTTCAGACCGGGCTTAAAGCTATCGCAGTGAAACTTAGAGGGTTTAGTATAAAATGTCCAAAACTTTTTAAGTTAAGGTGAAAATTATACGTAACCATTTACGAATGGCCGCCTTCTTGGATCCGTCACGGATTTCCATCACGTCAAAAAAGCGCCAAAATTAGTTGAAAATTAATCAGATCAAAAGAAAATGCTAAAATGATCTTTTAAAAATTGTAAAAGTTACCTGTACAAGAAAGTTAAACATTTTCCGTTTAAACGTTAATTTAAGCAGAAAATTCAACATTAATTAGGCTAATCATGCTTGTCAAAATATGGTTCCTATAGAAATATCACATGTCATAAACAAAAATCTGTCACATCAAAATGTTTCAAGATAAATTTCAGAAAAGGTCATGAATTTTGGTGAGTATAAGTTAAATGCTTCTAAAGTTATAAACGTTCAAAGTCAGCATGAGTACTTTCCGCCCTCCCAGTTCATAACAAATTTATAACATATTGTTTAATCTAAAGAATTTGGAGCAGAACTATCAAGTGAACATGAATTGAAATATAACAGGTCGATTTCTGTAATGTTTCTTGTAGATATCAACTCACGATGCATGAGATTAACAACGATTTATTGTAAGCTCTTAGAAACATCAATCACATGGACGCCATGATGGTCGAGGGATCAATCCCAAAGTTCCTAGCGACATACATTGACTCTGAACATCCGGTATTCGCACTTCCGGTATACAACGGGAACATTACATCTCTTTCCCCCTAGTGGGCAACTCTCTAAATATTTATCAAAAAATGCGATATACAAATACAACAATGAAATCAAATAAACTTAACGGTTGTCCATGACACTACAACTCCTGCATTGAAGAGTTAAACAGAAACCAATGTCCGTAAACACAAGTTGAAGCATTTCAATTCAACTAGTCACACTATCATAGTTCATAGTTCGCCTAACACTTAGGACTATAAGTCAAGAATCTGGCGGGGAGTTCGCTTCCTGGTCGATCTGCGTAACGGTGGTTGACCATCAGGACAGGAAGCAGGAGCTTGACTCTCTGGAACAGGTTTGTTTGCATCCGGAAGGCCAGCTCGGACACGAGGAGTGCGCACAGATTTCGATGTGATAAGAACAGGGGCATTAGCACATGAAGGCATGACTGGCGGCTCTTGTGGGGATCCATTGTCAGCCGGCGAGCTGAAACCACTGTCTAGCGATACATTATTGTCACGGTTAATGGCTGATGGGTTCAGACTCTTAAAGAAAGAGGAATTTCTTGTAATCTTGCGATTCTCATTCTCAGCTGTGATCATGCTGCCTTTCTTGTCCACCACAGTCAAGGGGGTAGGTTCGTAAGCAGTTGCGCCTTTAGACACAGTAAATGGTCTCTTGACTAGTACAGTTTCACCGCAGGAGATAGTGCAGTGTTTCACATTTGCTTTGCTGTCAGCATGATCTTTAATCTTGGACTTCTGTGAGGAATCACGTTTGCGGATAATCTCTGATATGGGATCTACGTGGTTAGCTTGAGGTAATTTGTTACGCACAGGACGTTTCAACAACAGTACCGAAGGGGCGACACCAGTGGTTGCATGAGGAGTGGTGCGATAATTTCGCAAAACTGCTTGCAGCTCCTTCCTCCAATTTCTTCCTTCTACTTTGGCAGCCTTGATGCACTTTTTTAGCGTTTTCACGAACCTCTCAACCTCGCCATTGGCCCTAGGCCATAGTGGGGTGACCTTGCGATGCTTGAAACCAAGCACGTGAGCAAACTTAACAAATTCTTCTCCGCTGAAAGGTGGACCATTGTCTGACCTAACAACCCGGGGAGTTCCAAACGTAGCAAACAGCTGATCGAGCTTGGGTATGACAGCAGTAGCGGATGTTGACGTCACTGGTTCTACAAACGGGAACCTTGAATAGTCATCAACCAATAGGAGCAGAGTCTCGCCATCCACATGCGCAAAGTCGATGCTCACTTCATCAAAAGGGTGGTCAGGAAGGACGGACATTTGAAGAGGCTCTCTGGTGTAAATTGGGGTCACAACTTGACACGGTAAGCAGGCCTTGATCTTTGTTTCCACCATCTTGTCCATGCATGGGAACCACACCTTTTCTCGCAGGAGAGCTTTCGTCTTCACTATGCCCAGGTGGCCTTCATGGGCAATGCCAACGATTCGTTCTAGCAACACAGCAGGAACTACCAGGCGATCAGACTTTAGCAAGACAGTGTCAGTGCAAGTTAGTTGTTCTTTCACTTGTTCATAGCGTGACAGTTCAGATAGTGATATATCAGGTGGGGCCTTGTGCCAACAGCCAGACTTGACCGCAGATATAACCGCTTGAAGCACTGGATCCTTTGCGGTTGCAGACTCTATCTCAGACAATGTTACGGCTTTTGGTACTGCTTTCCTTGCAATAAACGAAATGTGTTCCTCGGACTCAACTTCATAGTTGTGAGATTCAGAGTCTCCCACTGAGTGTCTCGAAGCATAGTCTGCAGGATTTGAAGAACCAGGGCGATATTCCACAGTGAAGCGATATTGCTGTAGCTCCATGAGCCAGCGCTCTATCCTGGCAGACGGTTTAGAAGATGGGTTATTGAACAAAGTTACAAGAGGTTGGTGGTCGGTTATGACCTTGAACTCTTTGCCATAGATAAACAGGTGGAAGCGCTTTATTGCCCAGTAAATTGACAAAGCTTCGCGATCGATTTGCGGATACCTTGCTTGGGTGGGTGTAAGCGGACAACTGGCGTAGTGCAGCGGTGTCACTTCATTGGTCAAATCATCTTTCTGGGTCAGAACAGCACCTAGACCAATGGGACTACCGTCGACGAAGATGGAAGTGGGTTTCTTAGGATCAAAGTATCCAAGGGTAGTCTTGGTTGATAGCGCCGTTTTCAGGCGTTCAAATGAGGACTGTTCTTCTTCTGTCCATTGCCACTTCACTCCGTTACAAGTCAGCTGTCGAAGGGGTCTGGTAATCACTGCAAAGTCCTTGATGAACCTAGAGCAGAACGCAGCAGAGCTAACGAGGCTTCGTACTTCTGATACGTTGGTTGGTGGAGAAACACTTTGTAGAGCGTCAACCTTTCTAGGATCGGGTGACATGCCCTTTTCGGAGAAGACATGGCCAAGAAAAGCACGGTGGGAACTCGAAACTGACACTTAGGCAAGTTGATTGTTAGTCCATTCTCATGGAGTCGACGAAACACTTGTCTCAGATGTTGGTCATGGGTGCCATTGTCTATGCCCCCAACGTAGATGTCATCACTGATGTTCTTAACACAGGGTATGCCACGGATTGCATCACCCACTTTCTTTTGGAAGATTTCTGCAGCGCACGAGAGGCCAAAGTTGAGACGCTTATACTGGAACAATCCAACATGGGTGGAGAATGTGGTCAGCGGTCTTGAATCAGGGTGGAGTGGGATCTGATGGTACCCTTGATTCAGGTCAATTTTACTAAACACTTTGCAACCATTCAGATCAGACAGCACGTCATCGATGGTGGGAATAACGTGTCGTTCCCTGATGATAGCTTTGTTTAGGGAGCGCATATCAACACAGATTCTGATTTCGTTTGGTTTCTGGGACTTAGGAACAACGACAATCGACGAGACCCAAGGGGTTGGGCCTTCCACACGTTCGATGATGCTATCACTTTCAAGCTGCCTTAGTTTCTCCTCTACTTGCTTCCTGACATGAAACGGGATGCGACGATGCGGCTGTGCCACTGGTTTGACAGATTCATCTACATGTATGCGTGCTGGTTCGCCTTTGTACTAGCCTATTCCGTTAGTTAGACTAGGAAAGTCCTCGAGAAAATCTGGGGCATCATGTGGCAGACTTGTAGGAGGTTGTGCAACCGTGCTTACAGCTTTGATGAGATTTAACGTCTGCGAAGTCGTCCAGCTGAGTATGGAGCTTGATGAACCCTTTGCAACATAGAATGTTTCTTCTGATGAACAATGGTCACTAACAACAATGGCTCGGAACTTGCCACATAGGTCTAGCGGCTTGGCAGACATGTACGGATATACCTTGGCGCTTGTATCTGTCAGTTGCGGTTTTGATTTCAGACTATCAAAGTCTCTCTTGCTTAAAATGTTCACCGTTGCCCCTGAATCTGCCATTATGCGAATAGGTGTGTTCATAATCCTGACTTGAAAGACAGGCTTGGCGGTTCGGTGTTCCTGTGTACCGATGTTAAAGGTATATTCTTCACTGTTGTCACTGTCAGCACCAGTTAGGGTTGAAGTTTCACCACCTGAAGACTCTTCAACATCTGCAGATCTGGCGTGGTGTTTACCTTTTGAAGGTTTCCTTGGGCGTGTGGATTTTGAACGATTGTTGGGCTTGCTGCGACAAACCTTGTTTACCTTGAGCAGGGCAATTTCCTTGATGCGGGTAACTTCCACCACACAAACCACACTTGGTGTTGCGAGATCCAGACTTTGGTTGGCCATGGTAGCCTTCTTTCTGTTGATCGTCGTTTACTTTCTTTCGACCATAGCCCACTGCGTGTGTTTGCTGTTTTTCCATCTCAGTGGTTTGTTCGTCAGCAGTTTCCATGGCGCGAGCAGCCTTGAGCAGGTTTTCCAGGTTGAGACTTTGTTCGATGGCTTTGCGTCTTAAACGAAGCGATGAGGTGCCCTGAATTATTTGCCGTTTAATTTCCAACTCGGCATCAGCGAATTCACATTTGCGTGCCAGAAGCTGAAGGCGTGTGTAAAACTCGGTAATGTTTTCACCAGACTTTTGCGTTACCTGACGAAAGACGTAGACGTGATGATCAACACACTTCTGAGGTTCGAAGTGATCGGTAAGCGCTTTGACGGCGGTCTTATATTCGTCACTTCCTTCCGGCGGTTCTGGAACGGTTAAGGTCTCAAAAACGTCACAAGTTTCCTCTCCTACATAATGTAGCAGCATTGCTTTCTTCTGAGACGCTCGGGTAATTTTCATTGCTGCAAACATGTTGTTCAAACGTTTGGTGTACTTTTCAAAACGAACAGGTGCCGTGTCCCTTGGTTGAAGCTCAAATTCGGGAAAAGTCAGTAGGTTGATCGCCGTAGCCATAGCAGAAGCCGATGAGGACTGTGAAGGTGAAGAGGTCGATGAGGAATCCGTAGGCATTGAAAACAAAGCTGATCAGATCGGTAGGTTTTTGGTTGATTCAACACTTCAATCACGATGATTTTCGTCTTCGATTATTGGCATCCCGTCCTCGTCGCCATTTGTAATGTTTCTTGTAGATATCAACTCACGATGCATGAGATTAACAACGATTTATTGTAAGCTCTTAGAAACATCAGTCACATGGACGCCATGATGGTCGAGGGATCAATCCCAAAGTTCCTAGCGACATACATTGACTCTGAACATCCGGTATTCGCACTTCCGGTATACAACGTGAACATTACAGATTTCCATAGTTTTCAGCCCGGTATACACTATTAAAATATTAACAACAGACATTTTACAGTTTTGACTCGGCAAAAGAGGACAATAGATGTGTCGCAAAATAGGACTTTTATGCCGGCAAAATAGCACACCACTGTTAGGGACGGACCATTAGAAAAGTGATGGGGGGATGGGGAAAAAACCAAAAAAAAATCGTGCAAGGGAAAATGCCAGGAAAAAAAATTCATGCAAAGTTCAAGGCAAAGAAAAAAAATTCATGCCGAAGGAGAAGTCCTATTGTGGTCGTTATTTAATATATAAAATCTGCCAAAGTGCCTATTAAAAATAGCGCTCTTGGCGTTTCAAAAATTCAAAACATTCTTGGGGCCTTCCTATACCATTATTTAAAATAAACCAGTTGAAGCTTATAACAGTGTGTTCTCTGACCCTCGAAATGGCAGAACTAGCCGTATACACAAGAGCGATTTCTTATCCAAGAACAAAAGACGCAATAAGCGTAGGAGAAACATGAAAAAAAAAAAGGCGGGCAGCCACAAAAAGGGAGATAAATGAAAAATATCTTTAAAACTTCTCAAGCCATCGGCTAACTGACAGCCAGGTCAACGCGTTATCAACGGGACTCAAATTCATCCCAACACCCGTGACAAACGAAACTAAAACTGAAGGCAAGGACTCTTGCGGGATTTTGTGCCATTTACCATCTATTCACTGGTCAAAAATGGTTTTTAAGTATTACACCTTTTTTTAATTAATAAATGACAAACAAAGCAATATTTGTCTGAAAAAAAATTCTTGCAGAGGGTTTCACCTGCAAAAAAAAAATTCTGCACAAGCAATGGGCGAAAAAAAAAATCATGCAAGCTGAAAATCCCCCACACCCCCATCACTTTTCTAATGGTCCGTCCCTTATGCCGTCAAAATAGCACTATTATGCCGTAAAAATAGCACTTTTATACCCCCAAAAGGTCACTATTATGTCGTCAAAATAGCACTATTATGCCGGCATTATGTGTCAGCCCCTATTGTGTAGGACTTCTGAATCGAGTGAGCTGGCCTCCCTCCCTTCGTGTGTCTCGCGCTCCGCGCTCGCGCACCAAAACCCGCTTGAGCATCCCCAAAAGCGCCTGTTGTGAACCGGCTTGAGCACTCTCAAAAGCGTCTTGAGCACCCCAAAAGCGCCTGTTTTGGTTTTGGCTGCAAACAACATGGATCCCGATCTCGAAATTTCGGCTACGATGGTGACCAGTGACGACGAAGAGTATTTAGCTTTCATAAAACAATATGAATCCGATATAGATAAAGGTTAGTTATTTAGTTTCATTTTCTAACGTTATAACGGCTTAGGACGTTTGCTTCACACTGCTTGATTAACAATACCAACGACATAAACTGTCAATTCAGTCAAACTATGCATAAACTATTCAACTTTTAAAATCTATTGTTTCAACGAATACACTATTCTAAACAGGGTGGCTTGGGATAAACATTTAATGATAAAAGTAAGACCCGGTTCAAACGTCGAACTTGACATGTGCCGAACCTAATTATTAGGTTCGGCACATGTAAAGTTCGACTGACGTATGAATCAATTAGGATTGACACTTTTCGTATTTGGGTCGACTCTGCCGTTCTATTCGATTGAGCTTGTCGAATGGAGCGGCAAAAGATCGACTTCGATTCATACGTCGATCTTTACACGTGCCGAACCCTAAGTCGGACATTTTTCAGATGTTTGTATGCTAAGGAGGGGGGAATGGGCTAAATTGTATCACGCCGATGATATATTGTGGGGGACTAAAAGGAACTGAATCTCGTAGAAACGGCATTGTGTTTTTTAGAAAATGTATTAATTTTTAGCGTAAATGTTTAAACGCCCTTGAAGTTTAATCCTGGCAAATTTGAAACCGAATTGCTCTCGCGGCCTCCCCCACACCGACGTTCAGAGCAGAAATTTAAAATAAATTATCAGTATTTGATATCTTCCTCTCGTGCGAATTTCTTTATCAAGTTATTGACAACTTCCAACAAGATTCTGTTGAGTTACGTCGGAAGCACGTACTACGTCGTTGTAGAGTAGTGTTTTTTTTAATTCTTCATTTTCGGGCCGATAGAGGTATTCTTTAAATATAATCATTATTGATGCTAACTTTTGAAACTGAGCGATCAAAAAATGTTTGCAGGGCCTATAAAACATTTTTTGCAGAGAAGTCAGAAACTATCAAAATTAACGTTGACATTCTGTCAAGAAATGGGCGAGTTTCAGAAGTCTGTCACTAACTGGAGTTACCATTATTTGGAGTAACCTTTGGCGATGACAATCATTTTAAATCAGCAACGTGTGCCTTCCCGCTGGTACCACAGGCCGGGTGGTACGAGAATGATGGCTGTGGCAACATCGTCAAAGAGGATCAGGACTTCGGTACTGTGGAATCGCGAGTAAGCCTGCTACTCCGCATATTTCCTTTGTTTGCGCCAGTAGCTGCGTGGGAATCAAAATTACTAGGAGCGTATGTGGCCAAAATAATTGGCTATAGCACTATTGATTTTTTTCGAGAAGATAGCACTGTAAAAATATCAAAGGCTGCTAAGAGCCAACCCGTGAATAAGAAAAGCTAAGCGTAGCGCAATATTGCGGTAAGCTTACGTTTTCACACTGACACGGTTCAATATATTTTTTTAATTAAACGTAAGGAGTTTTGACAAACGCAAAAAGAAAAATACAACACATCACTTTCATAATGTCCAGTCCGAAGAAGAAAGAAAAAAGGAAAAAAAGGAGGTCCTGTGCGAGACTTGAACCTCAGGCGGTACGACTGTCATTCCGCGCGTTGAACCACTCAGCCATCGTGATCACTGACTTAAAAAAGACTAAATTACGCATCAAGACGTGTGTCTCGGTTGAAAAATCCTTTTACATCGATTTTAATGTTGCATTAAAGACTCCAAATGCGAAACACATTTAAGCTTATTGTTGTTTGTAATCGTTTACAACAAATTAGTTATTGTTATCGCTGGATTCACGCTGTTCTTGTTACGAAACGCATTCGTAACAACGTAATTACGTCACTAAGTTTAAAGCTGATGGAAGGAGTGAGCGAGTGAGCGAGTGAGTGAGTGAGTGAGAGAATTAGCCACCGTTACCGATAACCCGTTTATTACGCTTGCGCGTATTCACGGGTTAAAAATGAAAAAAAAAAATTTACAAGAAGGTGCTTTTTGAAAAAAAAAAAAAATGTTTGCAGAGGAAAATTTCTCCCCCCCCCTCCCCGTCCAAAAAAGTAATGGTCCGTACAAGAGGTCTCAGATTGTGATTTGACTGGCAAAAAACAGTCCATATCTTGGAAAAGTGGTCTCTTAAGAATGTGATACTTCACTTTGCGAGAAATGAGCGGCTAGGGTCCAGGGACGTTCGAGTTTAGTTTACGCAAAACCAGTGCTAGTATTTTTCGCGCGCTCTGATTGGCTACTTAAATTCAGGATATTATATATTTATTTACTAGGTGGGAGGGCCGGATAGGAAAATATTTGGCTCTCGGTCAGTCCGTACGCCATGACCGAGAGCCAAATATTTTTCCCATCCGGCCCGACCTAACTTTAGTCAGTCGATAAGTATTTTATCATATGACCAATTTAGAGACAAAATTGCTTGAAATTTTAACGCGCGAGGCTGAAAGCTTTTGTAATAGGGCCGTACGACTTTTTCTGCCCCCACTCGTGCAAATGCTTACGGCCCTCATACGGGACTTTTATTAATGGTTTTGCAAAGAAAAGGCAGGGCCGTACAGGTGGTCAGACACGAGGGGTCATGTAGCAGGGACATGTTGCAGCGACATGTAGCAGCGAGAACAATTTGTGTAGTACATACTGATGGACATGTAGCAGGGACGTGCAGCGGGGACACGTATCAGGGACAAAATCATAGCGCTTGCACACACATTAAAATGTTGCGGGGACATGTCTCAGGGATATGTTGCAGCAACACGTCCCCTCGTGTGAACTGATACTTTCGCAATTGTGCAACACCAATTTTGGGGCCATTTTGTCCCCGCGACGTGTCCCATGAAGTTCAACAAGTTGAACTCCGTGCGACATGTTGCGGGGACAAAAATGTCCCCAAAATTGGTGTTGCATAATTATGAAAGTATCAGTTCACACGAGGGGACGTGTCGCTGCAACATGTCCCTAAGACATGCACTCGCAACATTTTCATGTGTGTGCAAGCGCTATGATTTTGTCCCTGGTACATGTCCCCGCTGCACGTCCCTGCTACATGTCCCTCAGTGTGTACTACACAAATTTTTGTCGCTGCTACATGTCGCTGCGACATGTCCCTGCTACATTACCCCTCGTGTCTGACCACCTTACGGGTCATATGATAAAATTTGATATTCACCTCCTTCAATGAATAATTCCACAATCAGAAAACAACTAGTATCATTCATGTAATTGACTGAAAAATAAACGCCTTTTTTAAACTTAAATGCGAAACTATAATTGTTAAAACGCCTTCTAAGTCGCTCAAAAATAAAAAAAATATGATCTATCTGTAGCGTTCAGAAGCAGAAAGGGAATACCAATAGGACTGATCCGTCAAGAACTTGAGATCGTCTCCCATGCATAACAACATACTAATTAGTATCTTAGGCCCGGTTCAAACGTCGAACTTTACATGTGCCGAACCTAATACCTATTTAGGTCGACCCAAACTATTAAGTTCGACTGTTGATTCAGACGGTCGAACTTTACATGTGCCGAACCTAATTCGTGGCGGAAAGAAATATCCTTAGGCCCAGTTCAAACGTCGAACTTTTCATGTGCCGAACCTAATTCCTTCAATTAAGTACATGAAAAGATCGACGTTTGAATCAATTAAGTTCGACATATGTTATTTGGGTCGACCCAAGAATTAAGTTCGAGTGGGCTACATGGGAAGTTCGACTATGGAGCGACTTCGATTCAAACGTCGAACTTTTCATGTGCGGAACCTAATGCATAAATTATGTTAACGTATTTTTCAGTATAACCGCGCTTCTGATTGGCTATTTAGTGGGTTTTCGCGCCTTTGCAGACAGAACTCACAGAAACCAGCATTCACGCTGTAGATTTTTAGACTGAAACTGGACAGCTTAAATCGGTCTTCTAAAAAGTTGCTTTTTTTTATATCCATAAAGAAATCGTAATGTATTTTAAAATTTATGGCGTTACTTTATTTTGTCCAAATATCACGATCACGATCTCCTCAGCTGTCTCCTTGCCACAACAGACCACAACAGAACACAAAGCACACTAAAATCAAAACAAGAATTTCCAGGCTTGGTAAATTTTACTTTTTTAGGTTTATTTCCCTATTTCAAGCAGTAAGGATGATACTTCTTTTCGCCACGAATTAGGTTCGGCACATGTAAAGTTCGACCGTCTGAATCAACAGTCGAACTTAATAGTTTGGGTCGACCTAAATAGGTATTAGGTTCGGCACATGTAAAGTTCGACGTTTGAACCGGGCCTTACTGTTTAAAATAGGGAAATAAACCGAAAAAAGTAAAATTCACCACGCCTGGAAATTCTTGTTTTGATTTTAGTGTGCTTTGTGTTCTGTTATGGCAAGGAGACAGCTGAGGAGATCATGATCGTGATATTTGGACAAAATAATTTAAAAATACATTACGACTTCTTTATGGATATAAGCAACTATTTAGAAGACCGATTTAAGCTGTCCAGTTTCAGTCTAAAAATCTACTACATGAATGCTGGTAACCGTCGTCACGCTTCTGTGAGTTCTGTCTGCAAAGGCGCGAAAACCCACTAAATAGCCAATCAGAAGCGCGGTTATATTGAAAAATACGTTAACGTAATTTATGCATTAGGTTCGGCACATGTGAAGTTCGACGTATGAATCGAAGTCGATCTTTTGCCGTTCTATTCGACAAGCTCAGTCGAATAGAACGGCAGAGTCGACCCAAATACAAAAGTGCCGTTCCTAATTGATTCATACGTCGAACTTTACATGTGTCGAACCTAATTATTAGGTTCGGCACATGTAAAGTTCGACGTTTGAACCGGGCCTAAGCAAACCGTTTTTTGATTAAAATGTATTACAAATGTCTGTGCCATATTGGTAAAAAAGAAACATAAAATATACCCTAATGAAAAACATAATCATTATAACGGATAATTAACAGTTATTTGTGACTTTGCCGAATTGCTTTTAACAACATTTAACCTCTGGCATTGTTTTTCCACCTGCATTAATGTCGCTACCTGTCTATTATGACTGTTGTAGTTGATTATTCCAACTTTTAGTTACGCGCGAGAGATTATTTGAAAACAGGGCGCAAGAATATTTGCTCTTCAATCGGTAATGTGTTCGGATTTTCGTTTTAGCCGCAAACAACATGAATTCCTCTCTCGAATTTTCAGTGGTGGCGACTGAGAACGACGACGAATATTTCAGATTCATCAAAAAATTTGAGTCTGATATAGAAGAGGTTAGTTATTATTATTTTTCTTCTATTTCCTAACATAATAACGGCTATGGACGGTGGCCAGTGCTGACCGCGCCCATGAGGTCCGTATCGTGATCTTCACGGATTCATGGCGGCTATTTTGAAGTGTTATGTGATTTTGTTGAGCGGCTCTTTCCTCATAATAACAAGGTATGTTCAATTTGTTCGGAGAAAGGCAAAGTAGCGTTATTCTACTGTGAGGACGACGAGGCAGAGTGGGAGCAACACCTATCCGCTTTGTGCGAAAAATGAGTCATTTTTCAACACGTCGAACGCGGAAGCTGCCGACCTCACATTCCTTTCAGTCAGTATAATACAAGATACATGTAGATGGACTAAAAAATGTTCAAATAGCGTAGAAACACAGTATAAAGATAGAAAACAACACTATTAAGTGTTTCATCGACTTTATTCAGCGATTTTGATTTTACTGATGTATTGCTTAAAACGTTCAGTTCCAAATTCCATATCACAGTACATTTTCAAATATCTTCAATATGCAAACATTATGCTTGGCTCTTCTGTGGTAAAAACCTGAACATGTTTAACTGAGACACTGATGACAACTTTCATTCTGATCTTACCCTTTTTAAGACAGTTGTATCAATGATATATATGTTATGTGACTCGGTTGCATTAAGGTATGTTACTGAATTACGGTTAGTGTTCCATACTCGATTAAACTGAGAAAATTGCCGAACCGTACGTTATTCTAGTTTCCTCTCGCAAACCTGAAATTAATATTTCTAATTTATTCTCTCTGGGCTAGGATGGAGGAACGCAGATATAAAAATGGCACGAGTTAAAACTGAACCTCAAAAAAATACAATGGCTTTTTTTCAGAGTGGTATTTTATATTTAGCGTAAATAAATGACTTTGAACTTTATTTCTTGTCAAATTTGAAACCGAATTCCCTCGCCGCGTCCCCCACGTCGGAGTTCAGAGCAGAAATTAAAAACAAATTATCGCTATTTAGAAACTGATTTTATTTTCTCGTGCGAATTTCTTTATCAAAGTTATTAGCAACTTCCAACAAGATTCTGTTGAGCTACGTCGGTAGCACGTCCTGGCTTAAAAACACCGTACTAGGTCTTCGTGCAGGAGTGCTTTCTTCTTTTAGTAACATTTGTTCGGCCGATAGATGTATTCTTTAATCGTTATTGATGCTAATTTTTGAAGCCGACAGATCGACAACGTAACTTTTAATCAGTGTCAAAAGCGACCACCAAAATGCCAGCGACACACAGAAGTTGCTTACATGAAGTCTCAGATTGTGATTTGACTGCGAAAAAGCAATTCGATATCTCCCAACTGACTGAAAACATATACAAAGCGTACATCCTGTGCCCAAGTTCAGGAGTTGCCATAAAGCCATTATGGTAATAACCGGGAGGGCACATTGTATACATTATTGTATATATATATATATATATATATATATATATATATATATATATATATATATATATATATATACCTTATTGCAGAAATGTTGTCATAGAAAATAAAAAAACATGCGCTATTGAAAGTCTTGAAAACTCAAAACCGTCTCTTTTTATGTTTTTTTTTTTCAATTTAGACAAACGGCGCGACACTGGCGTAAAAAACTGACTCGATTTAAATACACCTGTATTGTTTTACGTCTTTGCGTATGAGTTTTTTGTTTTGTTTTTTGTCAGCCTGGTTATTCGTTGAATTTGACAGCTGACATGGATCCTGCACTCATTTAACGGGACCTTTAATCGACTACCCAATTGACCAAAATGCCAAACGCATTGCGTATTTACGGGGGGACTCAAATCTTAAATTAACCGAAGTTACGTTAGACAAAAAGGAAACTCAGTATAATGGATTAAGATGGACAAGACACCGGTGCGAGGGCGATTTTAGCTTGCAGTGCCGGCATTTTTTGGTGGACGGGCGCTGAATTCTAAAATCTGCTCCCCAAATGCGCGGCTCGCTCAAGGCTATGGCAGACTATATCCTATAATTAGAAATGCTGGATTGGCTAAGAATACGCTGTCAATATTTTTCCAATCAATAGAAGTTAGTAATAATTTTCTTGTTCCTTGCTTGGTTTCCATGATAAAAGTCATAAATCATCAGACCTTATCAGACCTTATCAGCCTTATCAGCAGAAGACTCCGTTTTGTTTTCATGCCTTCTGTGCAAGACACTGTTCATGCTGAATACATGAAGTAAGTGTCACTCACCGAGATAACAATTTAAGACCCTGCACGATCCCTGTTAAATGATATCGCTAAATTGGCCAGTTTATGCGTTATTAGCTGAATGTTTTATTTGTGATCAACGGGGTTGCTTTAGAGATACGAATATATTTTATCAAAGAATGCCGAAAAGATGGTGATGGGCGTGCATCGGGCCGGTAAAGAGAATTCATTAAAACTAATACTTATATTTGTTTAAAAAAATGACAGATCCGCCAGCTACTTGTAATATATAGCCGGACAATTTAATATAGACTCTGTCCATAACAAGAGAATTACGAGCATCTATAAATAAACAATTTTTTACTAACGTGGGCAATCAAGCGAGTTTTACTGAAACATATCTAAGTTGTCCAAATTAAACACACTTTTCTCTCAGTATACGTTGCTTTTTCTACACTGCCAAATCTTTTCCCGTAACTTCTTCCTTTATCTATTTTCCTTTACAATTAAATTTATGCAAACGACTGCATCATGATTATTCAAACTTACAAACTGTATTAATTATTCAAAAGGAGGAAAATTTTCCGTAAACTTCAAACTAAGGGCAGCGCCAGAATATCATTTTACAGTTCGGCGAACAAAATGGATATGGATATCGAATTTTCAGATATAGGAAGTTCTGAGAAAGTTCCTATCGTGGCCGATGTTGAAGAAACACAGAGGAGAATTTCACTTATAGGAGTAAGTTGACCTAACCCAGCTCCGTTCATTTAGTTCTCTCTCTGGTTTATGTGGTATAACTCACGAGTAATTCAGTTCCTTGTTTATGTGCTGATGATTCGTAAGTGGCTAGCTTCGCCAACTTCGCATGGCCTTTTGTGCAATGCAAGCCACTGTCCACGCCGATACGCTAATTATAGTTGTAAAGTTGTGAAGGGATCTGCCAGCCCGCTGGTTAGCGCTTGTAGTAAAATGTTTGCGCCGAAAGATTCGACCGTTATAATTAGAATATCAAAGCCAATACAACTATACCTCTCGGCTCATAAATTCCCAGTTAATATTTCGGAGCAGTTTTAAAACTTTAATTTGTCCATTTAGTGTCAGGTCGATTATCAGACATTAATAAACACTGATATACGAACACGTTTTTAACATCCTTTTGAGTTTTAATTCGTTGATCAAGATACCCTATGAGCTGAGAAGACACCTTATGACTACAGAGACCGTTTAGATCCGTTATAAATTTTCTTTCTTGGGATCTATTAGTCTGATAAAAAAATATCAATAAATTAGCTCACGTGAGATGGGGTGTATTGAAAGAAGTGCGAAAAAATTTGTTTGTACAACTCGGCTGAAGCATTGTTTGCGCGCAAGGAATTAACTTTCATCAATTAACTTTCATTTCACCTGTTTTCATAACCAAAGAGAGGCTTGGTTGTTTTAATTAAATAAATCTTCTGACCTATGCTAGGCTGAACATAATTGCGTATATATGTCATGATAAAGTCCAGAATAATATTCTTAACTTTATATATTTTGGACTTCTTGGTGACAACGTTAGCATGCAAGAGGCTCTCGAATTTTCAGATGTGACTGAAGACCCAGAGATATCTCCTTTCGTCGCCAGTGATGAAAACCAACAGAGGAGATTTTCACTAATTCCAGGAGTAAGCTAAATTTTAAATGATTGTTCCCTGATTGTGATCCATCGTTCGTGTAAAAGGTAGTCGTAAAATCCTAGCATACATACATACATACATACAAACATACATACATACTTTATTGAAAGGCCGGTCTAAAAGGGGAAAAATGAGGGGCAGCCGCAGGCTGATGAGGACCTTCTAAAATAGTCAATTACAAACAAGTATTAAAATTAAGAATTTTAAATTTACAAAATTTACACCATTTACAAAATTCAGAAATAATTCAAAAATATATAAAAATTGCTTTATCCTTATTCAGATTTGTACAGCAACCTTTTTCAAAACTCACCAATTCAAGTTTACTTCCTTTCATCAAAATAGCTTTAAAGGAGTTAACCAGACATTAACATTACCCTGATCCCTTATGTGTCTTTCTAAACAATTCCATACCACTGGCCCTCTAAAGAATGTTCGCATATGTTCTAGGAGCAAGCCATTTTTCGCGCCGAACGCGATAAGCGACTGTTAAGAGAAATCATTCGACCAATTTTTTCAAGTTTATTGCCTTGATGTCTTGGGAAACTCGCAAAATCTCAGCTGATATCTTCCTCTAATAAGTGTTCTAGAGGAATTTTGTGTCTATCACTTAGTTTTAATTGTGGGCAGTTTTTATCCCAAAACGTCAAATTCTCCACGACATAGCCACTTTAATGTGCTTGGTAAAAACATCGTTTTACGTCTTTGCGTAGGAGTTTTTGGTTTTGTTTTGTTTGATGTCAACTTGGTTTTTTGGAGTGACGTACGTCGGTTCGTTAGGTCTATTTTTAAAACACTACTTATGTTAATTTCAAAGTTGGCGTTGTGCGACAACTTTTCAACATTTAACCGGAACTTGCAATGGATAGTAATAGGCCATTTCCGAGTTGCTTTTTGTCTCGTCATCAAAGCGAGGCTTGGTGCACAACCTTTCATATGAAAATTAGTTTTCATTCACATGTAAATAAAACTAATTTTCACATGAAAGGTTGTGCACCAAGCCTCACTCTGATAACGAGACAAAAAGCAACATTGCTTATTTACGATCTGAGGCACGGATCTGATCACCACTGAGTATTAGTTTCAAAGTTAGAGAGATCTAAAAATGGTAAAATTGCAGCCAGGATTCATAACTACAAACTGGAAAGGAGTTGACACTGGCTTAAATAAAAAACGTAAAAGCTGCTAAGAACTAAAACGTTTTCTGTTTGTAAAAATAGACGTTTCGACTACAAAAACTCGAGATTGCTCAACATGTTTTCGAATTAGATCACGCTATAGATTTTGATAACATTGAAATCGTAAACAAAGCCACTAATTATCACAAACGACTCTTTTTAGAAGCCTGGTATTCCCTTAGAGATCAGAATTCAGGGAACGATCACGTGGAAATTCCGGATGTTTACACCTCTATTCACTAATTGAGTTCTCAAGTCGTCACGTCGCCATGGTGCCAATATACCAGCATATCTGCATAATTTGTAGACTATATATATATTTGCATGTTATGTGTTAATTGTCATCACTGATGACAATTAACGTAACTTCTTCCTTTATCTATTTTCCTGTACAATTAAATTTATACAAACGACTGCATCATGATTATTCAAACTTACAAACTGTATTAATTATTCAAAAGGAGGAAAATTTTCCGTAAATTTCAAACTAAGGGCAGCGCCAGAATATCATTTTACAGTTCGGCGAACAAAATGGATATGGATATCGAATTTTCAGATATAGGAAGTTCTGAGAAAGTTCCTATCGTGGCCGATGTTGAAGAAACACAGAGGAGATTTTCACATATAGGAGTAAGTTGACCTAACCCAGCTCCGTTCATGTTATCTCTCTGGTTTATGTGGTATAACTCACGAGTAATTCAGTTCCTTGTTTATGTGCTGATGATTCGTAAGTGGCTAGCTTCGCCAACTTCGCATGGCTTTTTGTGCAATGCAAGCCACTGTCCACGCCGATACCCTAATTATAGTTGTAAAGTTGTGAAGGGATCTGCCAGCCCGCTGGTTAGCGCTGGCAGTAAAATGTTTGCGCCGAAAGATTGGATCGTTATAATTAGAATATCAAAGCGAATACAACTATACCTCTCGACTCATAAATTCCCAGTTAATATTTCGGAGCAGTTTAAAAACTTTAATTTGCCAATCAGTAGTATCAGGTCGATTATTAGACGTTTATAAACACTGATATACGAACACGTTTTTAACAGCCTTTTGGGTTTTAATTCGTTGATCAAGAAACCCTATGATCTGAGAAGACACCTTATGACTACAGAGACCGTTTTAGATCCGTTATAAATCTTCTTCCTTGGGATCTATTAGTCTGATAAAAATATCGATAAATTAGCTTACGTGAGATGGGGTGTATTTGGAGAAAGAAGTGCCAAAAAATTTTGTTTGTACAATTCGGCTGAAGCATTGTTTGCGCGCAAGGAACCTTCAGGGATTTGACAGTTGAAATAATTATAACGGCTCCCAAATTAATGTCGAGTCGAGACTCAGAATGGTAAATTGAGTATTTAATTGCAGCATTAATCAACCCACATGGGTTCAGTCAGGGACTAACGCTAACATTTATTAACATCTCGGCCTAGAGCTGCTGCTGGGTTAGCCTAAGGCGGGTCATAGGATGCCTTATCGTGCTGTTGTTCTGAATGCGAAGGCCGGAGTGAAATCATGCATAAGGCCGCCAAATTTATTTTTAAAAGTAATTATGCTAATCTGAAGTCAAAACGACCACGTAATTAGCTACAAACGCTTTCCATAATTTGTGATAGGAATCACCGTCAGTGCTTTAAAGACCTTTAAACATTCTAACCAAACTATTAAAGATTTTTAAAAATTAAAATATAAAAATTAAAAACGCTTTTAGAAAAATCGCTATTCAGTCCGTTGCTGTTCCATTCAAAAACTTTTTAGCATTAATTAACTTTCATTTCACCTGTTTTCATAACCAAGGAAGGGGCTTGGTTGTTTTAATTAAATAGATCTTCTGACCTATGCTCGGCTGAACATAATTGCGTATATATATCATGATAAAAATAAAAGTCCAGAATAATATTCTTAGCTTTATATATTTTGGACTTCGTGGTGACAACGTTAGCATGAAGGAGGCTCTCGAATTTTCGGATGTGACTGAGGACCCAGTGATATCTCCTTTCGTCGCCAGTGATGAAAAACAAGAGAGGAGATTTTCACTAATTCCAGGAGTAAGCTAAATTTTAAATGATTGTTCCTTGATTGTGATCCATCGTTCGTGTAAAAGGTAGTCGTAAAATCCTAGCATACATACATACATACATACATACATACATACATGCAAACATATAAAGGCCGGTCTAAAAGGGGAAAAAAGGCAGCCACAGGCTGATGAGGACCTTCTAAAATAGTCAATTACAAACAAGTATTAAAATTAAGAATTTTAAATTTACAAAATTTACACCATTTACAAAATTCAGAAATAATTCAAAAATATATAAAAATTGCTTTATCCTTATTCAGATTTGTACAGCAACCTTTTTCAAAACTCACCAATTCAAGTTTACTTCCTTTCTTCAAAATAGCTTTAAAGGAGTTAACCAGACGTTAACTTTACCCTGATCCCTAATGTGTCTTTCTAAACAATTCCATACCACTGGCCCTCTAAAGAATGTTCGCATATGTTCTAGGAGCAAGCCATTTTTCGCGCCGAACGCGATAAGCGACTGTTAAGAGAAATCATTCGACCAATTTTTTCAAGTTTATTGCCTTGATGTCTTGGGAAACTCGCAAAATCTCAGCTGATTATGATCGATTCTTTCTTCGAAAATTCACTCGATATCTTCCTCTAATAAGTGTTCTAGAGGCATTTTGTGTCTATCACTTAGTTTTAATTGTGGGCAGTTTTTATCCCAAAACGTCAAATTCTCCACGACATAGCCACTTTAATGTGCTTGGTAAAAACATCATTTTACGTCTTTGCGTAGGAGTTTTTGGTTTTGTTTCGTTTGTGGTCAACTTGGTTTTTTGGAGTGACGTACGTCGGTTCCTTAGGTCTATTTTTAAAACACTACTTATGTTAATTTCAAAGTTGGCGTGGTGCGACAACTATTCAACATTTAACCGGAACTTGCAATGGATAGTAATAGGCCATTTCCGAGTTGCTTTTTGTCTCGTCATCAATGCGAGGCTTGGTGCACAACCTTTCATATGAAAATTAGTTTTCATTCACATGTAAATAAAACTCATTTTCACATGAAAGGTTGTGCACCAAGCCTCACTCTGATAACGAGGCAAAAAGCAACACGGAAATGGCCTATTGCTTATTTACGATCTGAGGTACTGATCTGATCACCACTGAGTATTAGTTTCAAAGTTAGAGAGATCTGCTAGTCTCGATCTGATATTCTTGCGATCGAATATTTCATTTCGTGGGAGCCCGGTTGCTCAGCATCGTTTTCTTCTTGACAAACATTTTTTGTGTTGTTTTGACCAACGTTTGATAGTCTCTTCATTATTGATTAAAATTATAACATGACCCCAAGACTTTCTGCAAAATCCTAGACTATGTAACACCCCCTCCCCCTCCCCCTCCCCCCTCCGCCCTCCCCCTCCCCCCCTCCCCCCTCCCCCGCTTATAGGCTCATCAGTTTGGTAACAAAACATTATTTCGGTTTCACCCCTTCCTATATATAAGCGCACCCCAGCTCATTAACGGCAATTCTTTACAAAAATTTACTCCAAAAAAAAAAAAAAAAAAAAACTCTGAAACAACGCTTCGTTTTAATATATCACAACATCTTTTGCTTACCAGCCAAAAAACCCTTACGAAGTTGTATAAGCCCTGGGTTTATAGCCGTTATTTTACTGTTTCTGTAGTCTACGTAATAGGACAAGCGACAATTTTGTGATAGAAAAAGAAAAAAAGAATTCGAAAAAGTTAAAAAAAAAAAAAAAAAAAATGGAGAATCCGCGTATCGATCCCGGTACTTCTCGCATGCTAAGCGAGCGCTCTACCATTTGAGCTAATCCCCCAAACCACGGACATTGAGTTTCAAAGTAACAAACCATTTCGTTTCAGCTAAAACGTTTGGCTCTGTTTTATAGTTTTAAGTAGTTTTGTGAGATTATCAAATCAAAACACTCAAAATAGTTGGCAAAGATCTTAAAAATATAATTTTTAAGTAGGTAAATCAACCGTTCTGAGAAATTTCAAGTCTTTATTTGCTCGACCACGTGCCTGACAGCGTGAGACACAAAGCGTCACACTTGAGTAACTCGGACCGGGTGTCAAACGATTTGCAACAGGCTGTTTCAATGACCTCCGATCGGTCGAGGAAAAGTTGCACTGCTCGATCGCATGTATATAAATGCATAGAAAACTCAAAATATCGAAACGACGCTGTTCTGTGTCTTCAAGAATAAATGCTTGAAATACAAATTGCAAACAGGTAAAAAAAATACCTGCTTTTGGAGACCTCTTTGTAGCTGTTTAGTCCCGGGGAGGAGGGGGGAGGGGGAAGGGGGGAGGGGGGTACTCCCATATATGAGCTATATAGTGAAGGGTATGGTTTTCAGGCAGTTTAGTCTGGGGTAGGGGAGAGTAATCAGAGAGTTTTGGTCTAGAATAGGGTATCATTTTCCGCGAAACTGATCAGTTGCGTGAAGAATTTAGTCTAGACAAGGTTTACTGGCAAATGGCATTTAAAAATCGGTACGGCGGGCGGTACAGCATTTTTACTGACCCCTGGCATCTTAGACTGTGATAATGAACGAGTTTCTGGAAAATAGCGAGTCTGGAATAGGTCTAGGGTAGGGTTTTTCGGTGTTTAGTCTAGAACAGGGTTGCAAAATGCAGCTTAAATGGTCTAGTATAGGTTAAGGGTCACAGAGTCCCAGCGGCAAACCCCCGCCCAAAAATTTGCAGAGTACCCCCACCCCCCCCCCCCTCACCGGGTGTTTAGTTTATATAGCAAATTTATTCGCTAAGTTAAAATATTATTTCGTTCGTAGTTTCCGTTTCTGCTTGAATGATTTTGAATGACTTTGTGCGAGGTGTATGCTAATTCTCAGAGCTTTCATTAACTGCCACCTGTTCATTTCTGCTATATTTTTATAAATCGTTTAGACGGTCTGTAATCGGAAGCTGTCGGTAGTCTATCGCCAATTGTCGGTAGAATGTTGTCCGATAGTCGGCTTCCGGCAGGTCGTTCGAGTTCCGATCCGAGTTCAAGTGATCCCTGACCGAGCCAACGATGTCCTTAACGCTCCGGCACCACAATAAAGGAAATAAAATTTAGTCGAAAGGCTTCTTCTAAGCAAACACAAAGGAAAATTAATTTAGATTCATTGTGCTTGATACTTTATAGTCGCACGTCCAAAAAATAAATTACGTACTCATCGGCCTTAATTCACTTTTATACCGCGAAAACAAGTTACTCCTTTCATCACAGCGTGTTCCGTCGTGTGTTGCGTGCAAAAGTATTTGTCTATGGTTTTCTAATGAAGTGCTAAATTTGCGTTTGGGCTGAATTCTTTGTTTTCGCATTTTAGACCAGTAATCAGTGAGATGAAACGAGATGAGACTGATAGAAACCTCTTCAGTTGAAACGCGCTAAACATGACCAAAATCTTCAAGAGATTGTTGACTAAAACATCGACAAATACGCAAAAATGCGAAGAAAACCATTGACAGGAAGTTTTCTTGTCCAGTATCTGGATATCTGAGACTCAAGGAAGTTCAAACAGTTTTATTCTGATCTGAAATTTATTTCTATTACATATTACAATATGAAAAGAATTTTTAAATCATAGCTCTGTAAACAGACGTGCATTATCAATAATAATTGAGTCATAAATTTGCCCAAGTTACGTCAGGAGTGACAATAACGTGATGCTAAACTACTATCCGTCAGCATTAGTGATCTGCAAACAAACTTTGGAAACAGCGCTTGCAAAATGAAAAATACATAGCTTTGTCCCCTAGAAACGTGGAGCGGAAAAGCGGATTTTTCTTGGAGGTCGAGAGAGAACAAAGACTAAAATCACACATCCGCCATGGCTGCCTCACCAGGAAATATGTACCAAAAGCAGGCTTTGAAGAAGAGACCAACCTCGTACTTGCAACCTTCATCAGGGTCTGTGTCTAAAGCCGACAAATACCTGAAAACGGAGAAAGACATTCCTTTAAATACTCAACCTCCGCCGAGCCCTGCGATCACAGACCGATCACCAACCATGAGAAAGTTTAGTCAAATATCGTTGCGTTCCGACAGTTCGGCCGATCTTCATACAGATGCTAACAGTAATGCGGCAGTTATTGGAACTCCTAAACATACGCGCGCGCGTGCAAAACTTCATCAGGTGAGATACGGATTTTACAGCCCTTGCTAAAACAGTATCAGACTTTTCGTGTGAAGTTTATTGAAGACGGTGTCATGAAGTGTTTTGAAAGCGCGATGTGTTATTGACACACATATACTTGCATTTGTAATCAATGGATTCTACATACGATTGTGGAATATTAAATTAACGATATTTTTTTAAATGAGAGATACTGAAAAGGGGGTAGACCGACAGTTTACTGAAAACGATATGGACTTATCATGTCAGAAAAACTATAGGTGTTGTTGAACTAAAGATTATAGATCCAGTCAGTTAAGCTACATGCAGGATGACCTGTTTCATTTAAGCTTATTCTTACAACATGCGAACAGCTTAAAACTTTATGATGTTAACGTCTTAGTCGGTCAGGATTTCTCAATTAATACTGACGTGAATTTTTATTAATTTCATGCATGAGTTCAAAGTTTCACATATGTTTACGGTTCTAAACAAATAGATCTCGCTTGGATGAAATCTTATAATCTTCTCTCTGTGTACTCTCTTGCTAGTATCTTCGGCAAGCACTTTGCTATTCACTTACGACATTGCTGCATGAGAATCACCAAGCATTAATTTCTTGAAACAAGATCAGTTTTTTCGATCTTGGCAAATCCGTAACATGCACGATGCTGAACAATTACTTTTCATCTTACAGAAAACTGGTGAGATTTGTATATATAGTTATTAGGACCTGCTTTCTTTGTGAGATTTAATCAGAATCTGTGATTATCACCTAAGATGCAAAGCGTATAATTACTCGTATTGCACGAACATTTACGTTTATGCTGGTTAAGTCGTGGAATTTAAAAGTATAATACAGATCTTACGGCTTCCGTGCCAGTGCCAGTGAAATAACTTGATTTTAATTACGGCGACGAATGAAATTGGAGAAAGTTCCTAAATGGCATTTTACCATCAACAAATGAGCAACTTACAATTGGAAGGGGCTTAAATTAAAATGTCATCTATAATTTTGTAGCTTAAAGAAGTTTTAAAAAACTTCTAAAACATCTAATGAGATGACGTCATTAGCCTCACGGAAGACTTGATGGTACTTACATAATATCGGTGTCTTTGAGTTCACAGCATACCGCTGATAGTCCTGATACCGGTGCGAGTTTATCTCGGTTCCCTATCGAACATGGCTATACATTTTTTCTTGCATCTTTGAACCTTTTTAATAAGAGCGTTGAGGCTGAGATTGGCCAGAAATTTAACAACCCAGGCTGAAATTTTAATTAATTAACCCTTTAACTCCCAAGAGTGCCAAACGTCAAAATTCAAGAAAAAGCCCAAATTTTATTTTGTAAAATATTGAAAAACAAATGGGACTATTCAAAAGTACTGCCGAAGAGGTTTTATTTGAATGGTCACACCATGGGATTTCGTCAACAGACTAAAAAGTTAGAACAAATGGTACCATGCAAAAGTACTGCTGAAGAGGTTTCATTTGAATGGTCACACCATAGGATTTCATCCACAGTCTCAAAAGTTACAACTACACCAGATGTTTCCAAAATTGTCTCTGGGAGTGAAAGGGTTAAGAACGTCCATGAGCTTAACTTGAGACGAACCTTTTTCCATTCTTTAATAACAAGTATGTCTAATAATTGGCAAATTTATTTATAGAGCTTCGCTTATATTTCTTTCTTCTTATTCAGAACTATGATTTACTAAAACACTGTACCATTTATCCTAAGAACGCGCTAAGAACGCGCTTAGAACGCGCTAACAACGCGCTTAGAACGCGCTAAGAACGCGCTAAGAACGCGCTTAGAACGCGCTAAGAACGCACTAAGAACGCGCTAAGAACGTTTTCCGAGGCTCAAATCGCCAAAAAAAAAAATACATCCAGTCTCAGCTCAGCCTTAGCCCAAGATACCGTTCTAAGATTTACGAGTCCATCTTGCGTCGGTAGATGTACCATGTGGAGCTACGGCTCGGCAACAGTACGATATTATAATTTATACCGGTTACCTATTATCAAGAGGTTTGTATATCCGACGTGCTTCCTTGGTAGAGAACAGAATTAATAACCAAAACGTATCTGGTTTTAGAAGTTTTAACATGACGATTTTTTGTTTCTTCTTTTCTTATTAGAAAGCGGGCAAAGGAAATAAGTTGCAAAAGTTACATCTCGCGGCTTTATCAGGAAATGAAGATGAGGTTCAAACATTGCTTGGAAAAGGAGTTGGTAAGTTTAATCTTTTTTTGCTGACTCTTCGTTATTTGATTTCTAACTAACGAGACAGGGCAAACGGTGTGCTAGGATTTTCCAATACCCAGACACCTATTGACAAATTATCCCAATTTAAAGTACTAGCTGGGGGAAAGATACGAAAAGCCCACTCGCAAGCAAACACTTTAAGTGTATTTATGTTTGGTGCGATTGATCACAGAGAACTTCAAGATAACTTGAGTTCGGTTTAAACATAATGTTTAAAAATGTGCCTCATTTTTGTCTTGGTAAACCGCTTAAGAATTATAAATTAAGACGCTTTGCTGCCCTTCCTTCCACAGATGTAAATGTTCCGGACTCATTCGGCAAGACACCTCTGCAGAATGCTATTCTTGGTAAACATGTGACCATTGTGAACCTGCTGATCAAATCTGGAGCTGATGTCAAACGTCTGGACGAGCGAGGGGACACTCCCCTGCACGCGGCTGTCAGAGTTAACAGCGAGGCTATCGTCATAGTGAGGATTTAGAATTTTGTTACGCCCTTTACTTCACTCTCGAGCCTCGTCTCTTTTGAAATATTTTGACATTCTTATTTTGTCCAGATGGTCCAAAGGATGAGATGGAGTTAAGCTTAATGGACCGTTTGGCTTGTAAAATGTCTTAACTTTAATTTACCTAGTCTTTCACTACTAAGAGTGCCGAGTTAACTTTTATCTTGCACCTAGTATACATTTTTTGCAAGTTGTTTGGAATAACAAAGGAAGTTTCCTTTGAATTTGGTTTGATTTGGCCTTTTGCGCAAAAAATCAGTGCACAGAATGATGTCATCATTCTGAAGCCACCATATTAAATGTAGTGTAATCTTTCCTTACGTGGTACAGAGAGCCGTTAACAAAGCAAAATCAAAATAGACTGTTGCTTTGTAATACCGATACCTTTGTAATTGCACTTGTAATGAGCTCTGCAACTCCATTAGAGAGTATACTCAATCCATTGAACATGATTCCTAGCTATCTAACTTGGTCTTTTCTAAGAATTTAAGTAACTGAACGATTTTTTGTACTGTCCACAGCTGCTACTGAACAACAGTAAAAGTAATGCAAACGCCAAAGGATTTGATTCCTACACGCCTCTGCACATTGCTGCCCAGCTTGACAGTGTTGATATTTGCAAGCAACTGGTAAGAAAAGTAACAACATGGTTTTTCCTCTTAACTTGTAAAGCTATTGTTGTAATACAGTGAGCACTCTCGGGACCCTCGCTAGTGTCCGCTTAATAAAGGCAGAGGCCCGTTGAATACATGTTAGGTTCGTTTTACCGCAGCAAATATGGGAAGTAAATTTTGGGACCAAGCAGCTGGTGTCCGCTTAATAAAGGGTGTCCGGTTAATATGGGTCCGTTTAATACAGGTTTCTCTGTAGGCCATTTGCTTTATTAATACGCATGGAAATACATTATTGTACCCACTGAATGGTATCATAAATGTACAAATGCACTTATGCTCATACAGCGACTGATTTTCAAACTGAAAGACAGATAGAAAAACAAACGAATGGAAGGGACAGATCGAACGGACTGATGGACGGATGCAGGGGCAGATGGGCAGAGAAAAAGAGAGAGACAGAGGAATGAACGGGCACGAATGTACAGACTGAGACAAAGATAGAGACAGACCAACACAAAGGCGGACAGGGGCGGATAAGCAGACAGACAAAGAGAAAGAAAACGAACAGACAGGCGGACGGGTGCGAAGAGCAGAGACGAGTGCAGGGGCGGATAAACAGACAGACAAATTAAGAGGGAGACAGACAGGCGGATGGGTGCAGGGACAGATAGGACGAACGGACGGGGTACAGAAAGTCTCTCAGACACTCATAAAACTTTTTATCTTGCCTTGCATCTTAGATTGAGCATGGGGGTGATATCTGCCAGACAGCTGAAGACAAGATGACCCCGTTTGGTATGGCGGTATCCAAGGGAGCACAGTCCGTGGCTGAGTACTTCGCTAAAATTGGTAAATATTATTCACCGAAGTGGATGTTAATAGCAGTTGATATTTTCCGAGCCACGAAAGGGCGAGTTAAATATCCACCTCTCTGACACTCCGACACTGAGTTGAATAATTGTGTTTCAAACCAGTGGATAGCGATTTGAAAATAGTTCTTTTATTTCTAACAAATGGGGAAAAAACTCGCACGCAAAATCCAGAACAATGTCTAAAGGCGAATAAGCAAATACTTATCCGAGTTTGAGTAGCCAAACAGAGCGCGCGAAAAACATTATCCACTGGTTTGGAATATACAATAGTCCATTTTACAGTTGTGTGCTTGGTGACCTTGCCTTTGAGTGGAGGTGAGGCTGGAGGTGACCTTGCTTTGATCCAAACCTTTCTGCCTTTCATATGTTAATAATGCTGTTCTCATGCTAACTAGGTAAATTTACATCTGAAAAGCTCCAAGGTCTGTATCATAAGAAGGTCAACTTCAACCTCGCTTCCACTCAAAGGCCAGGACACTAAGAAGACAACTGTAAAATGGTCTATTGTAATTGTTATACAGCTGGAGTTTTCCTCAATACAACGCGCGCGTTCATTGGTTGATTCATGGTCACGTGTCGTCTAACAAACAAACTGTTTCCCGCCAAACGTCCATGAGCGGGCAACATTAGCGAAAGCGGGCAACATTTTCACTGTTGTCCGCTAGCGCACGTGATCATACCGTGACAAAAGGTGGCATGATTATGATGCGATTGATGTTAACCTCGAGTGTTCGGCGCATTTTTCAAACTGTATTGTGTTGTGTTTTTGTGTTGCTATATAACAAATCACTTAATGACTGATCCCTCGGGAAACAGTGAATTTTGTTTCCCTCGAATCTCGATCATTAAGTGTAAATTCTCTGGAAACAAAATTCACTGTTTCCCGAAGGATCAGTTATTAACTGTTTATTGTTCAATATTTCGTTAATTGTTTTTATAGCGTATAAAGACCATGTTTTTCTGCCTCAAGGGTTGCCATTATACAGAGTTTAATCCTATTAACGCTTTGTTTTTCATCTCAGTCGAGGAAAAGCAACTGAATGTAGAAAGTCTCATTTCAAATGCTGACGATGAAGGAAGCACGTTACTGCATCTTGCAGTGGACAGCGGTATTTTACCGGTAAGATAAGAGAACCACCATTCTTTAATGAATAGTAGTTACATGTATACAATGGTTTCAAGTGGTATGTTGTAAAATATCCCACGAGTTGATTTAATTGGTTATTGTTAGCGGAGCTTCCGCGGAGCTCCATACTCATAGAACCTATGCCCCTCATATTTCTTGGTCATGGCTAGCGGAATATTTCGCGGGCGCGACGTCGTGCAGAGTTAGATTTAGATCGCGGCCGCGTCGTCGCACAGGGCTAGATCACGGGCGCGTATGACGTCGCCCAACATGCGCGTACGACGTCGCGCAAGTGCTTCAAAACCGTAGTTTCATCTTATCAGGTCTTATCGAAGTAATAACACACATTTAAAATATCCAAAATGGAAAGAGAAAGCTTTAAAGAATACTCAGAAGCCGCTTTAGTGGAAAAAGAAGAGCTTTAAGGGATAAAATCTTGCTTTGAGGAACTTCATACGTTTTTATCAATGCGGAGCGAAGAAGCGGAGTTTTAAAGAATGTCCAAGCAGCCGAGGGACTTAAAGGTAAAACAAATTACATTATTCGGTTTTTTGGCATTTTTGGCAACTCAAACTCCGTGCGAAATTTTTTGTGTTTTCCCTGTAGGTTCATTCTATAATAAAAATGGAGTTTTAGAAAGTGAAATGTTAATGGAGAATTATATTTCCGCAGATTGTGTCACTGTGTCTGAAGTTGGGATCAAACGTGCTTCAGCCCAAGGTAAAAGTGATAGTTCCTAACTGACGTCCGAACTATTTCTTGACTGACAAAGGGTGAACGGTCACCTCTTTTTCAGTTAGACATCCTTGGGGTACATCGACACCCGCATAGCATTAAGACCTCTATACGGAGAAAAAAGTTGATACAAAATCACCTCCATTTTCCTCTTACACGACGGTAAACGTAGCACCAGACGACAGCAAAATTGTTCACATACTTTTCATATCATTGACACCTCCTGACTATACATTGACGGTTATTTTGCTTCGGAGAGTCCAAGTCATTTAACCTCTACTTTCATTGCACGGAGAACTCCAGAATTCGTAACGAACATAGCTAATTGTTCTAGGATGCTAGGATATTCGGCTTCTACTTGATCCTAGCGCTTGGATCATCATCCTTCCATGTGAAGAGGATGTCTGTTGGGGCCAAATAAGCACAGACTTTCAACGCGTACAGGTAACGCAACAGACTTTGTTTAACGAATCCTGACATTCACATTCGATTCGATATGTTCGCTGATGTTCACATGCGTAAGTACATGTACGGTACGTGGCTACGGTGAAAACAAAAACAGAGAAAAATGTCAACATTTAAGAAATAGTCCATTTCAATGTAATCATAAACACTTACAAATGAATATCACTTACAATTCTGGTTAAATACGGTCCGTTCAAATGAATAAACAGAGATTTCAGAGCTCAATTTGCTCACACAAGCGTTTCTCCACCGAGCAAAACCATGTGCCTTGGTCACGTGACTCTATACAGGGTACCCATGCGGAAAACAATCACACAGGATATAACTATTGTTTTGAGAATTTATTAGGCCGCAAATCGGCCCAAACAATGTCTACTTCCCCTTTTCTAGGAATCCGACAATAGTACAGCGTTCCATCTGGCATGCGCACAAGGTTCGCTGGAGATTGTTCAGTTACTGGCTGGAACGGATCACGAAGTGTGCAAAGCAGAAATTCTGGACGACCAAGGAATGGTCCCACTGCACAGGGCAGCACTTAACAATCATGTCATGGTTGTCAGCTACTTATTGGATCAGGTAAACGTATATTTTGACCCGATTAGCCCACTCACTCCCACGACCGACAAAAATTAACCTTCAAGAAAAATTCAAAATTTCGTTTCGTAAAAAAACGAGTTTTTGTCACTGAAACTGTAGTATTTAATCAATAGACGTTAAAATATAGCTTGTACAGCATAATTACACTTAAGAAAATTAAAGATCCGTAACCAGGGTTCATTATAATTAAAAAGTGATAAATGTTGAATAATTAAAAAGTAAATAAACATTGACTTTCACACATTTAAAATATCTTCTTAGTTTTTACATTCTTTAGCTTAAGTCATTTTTAACTTTTTAAATTATGTATGTACATTCGCTTTCTTCACTTCTTCTACCCGTTGAAGACAACAGGCCGGACGGTTGTCGAAAGCTCACAGTTTTTTAAAAATTTTTAACCATAGAACGTTTTTCACTTTTCAGTTATAATCTGAACAGTACCAAGAAAAGAAAGATTTAAAATTTAAGGTCTGTCCCCTTTTAGGGAGCCCCGGTGGATCCCAGAGACCTTCAAGGCCGCACCCCTCTGTTCTTAGCAGCGTCAGTGGATGGAACAGCGACTGTACAGTTGCTTATGGACCGGGGAGCCGACATAACACTCAAAGATGTGGAACTGCGCTCACCCCTACATGTAGCCATTGGACATGGGAATTCATCCACCATGGAAGCTCTAATCAAGGTAAAATTTAGTTATCAATCTTCAACGAAGGCGTTTTTGTGGGAGGAGGGGTTAGGGGGTATACAAAAATGTATTGAAATTTAGTTCAGTGTTTGGACGCCATTTTAAAATTTGCAAAACGGAGAGAGTTGGAACGAGTGAAAGGGTCATGACGTCAGGTCTCCCTGGGTCATTTTTGTACTCCCATAATACTCAACTCAGCGATCGTTCAATTCGCCCCCAAAATATTACTACGACTGCTAGTTGAATCTTTATTCAATATAATAGATTTAATGACAAAAGGAATGAAGCAATTGCCATCTATGTTTCTCTTTTGATTCCGCTTATGAAAAAAAAAAAACTAATAAGCTTACTCACCAAACGATACCTAATTACATTCAAGATATTTTTCCATTTTTCCCCAGATATGGTTGATGAGTTCCAATGTACTGACTATTAGATAACGTTACTTGTAGTTTGTAATAGACAAGGCAAATGTTAACTAAATAGCTTAACCTTCCTTCCCTCTTATTAATCCTCACGGGGGCTTGACCTCATGCTACTTATGACGTCATTTCTCGTTACCATAGCAAACGATTGTCGTCAAACTTTATCAGAACGTGTCTCAAAGATAAACGAACAGCTACTAAAATCGACTTCCTCACAAGAGCTAACAATAAAAGCTCTTGAAAAAATCGGCGAAAAACCTTTAGTGGGGGTGGCATCCAACCTCCCACCCCCACTCCCCTTGTACGTCCGAGGATTAAGATGAAATTCAACTCCCCAGAAGTGCACGCATTCTGAACTATGATATGTGGTCTGACCTTAGTCATCCATCCAACTACAAAGCATTGTCTCCAAGTACTTTATCGTGAATCTCTTAATTCATTTTAGAGCCCAGCGTCAAAGGCGTTAGTGGTCGACAAAGACATGACCGGATACACTCCTGTACATTACGCAGCACGTTCGGGTTACTTGAAGGTATATAAATATAGATATTACTCAACAGCAACTATCGATAACTCAGGGTATTCCTGTCTGATCAGCTCTTTTAGAAGGGCGCCAGTCTGCAGAGCGAGAGAATGGGGATTCCACTCCTCAAATGGCCGGACAAACACTCGGGGTCTTTTAGTTACAGAAGAAGCCACTCCTTTGGTGCTATTTTGCTTATAGGTTGTTTTCACGTTACGTCACGGCGGCCATGTTGGTGCACACCTACAAAAGAATTTTAATGAACTTCTTTTGTTGTGTGAACCAACATGGCCGCTATGGCCTTTGTCATTTGAGTCCCACAGGACTGAAGGTCACCTGAGTGAAAACCATCTATTGGTTATATGAATTTTACATTGGACTGTGAGCGTCCGACATCATTCTGTATATAAGGCATCTTTATACATAAACATATTTCGTATCTCAAAAACAAATCTAGTAATTGTTCTTATTGTTGTTGCAGCACATCGCGCTCTTCATCAACAAAAACAAGGCAGCCGTTGAAGTGCCATCAGATTCACTGGATACACCTCTCCATATCGTTGCTCGGTACGCTATGCAGACCAATAATATACCAGAAACCGATTGAAAATACGTAATACGGACCTACAATATACTGTGTATATGTCAGCAACTCAAAAGGATATTGAAGAGAATTGTGTATCTTTGAATTTTATGGGCCTATACATTTGGATGAGATTTAATATCTAAGATTTCCCATGGTACAGTTAAGAATTAATACTCTGCAATAAATCATTATGAATTCTCAAATAGCTTATCAAGAATATAAACCATTGGGGATGGGTGCGGGGGTGGGGGGGGGGGGGGGGGGGGGGGGGGGGGGGGGGGGACGAGAAGCAGGCTTCACTGTCTGACATTTAGTTACTATTGAGACGCATTTTTTTTTCGTGGGCTAACACGTTTTTGTGCTATATAGGGCTTATTGTGGTAGATTTTCCTAATTATCAGAGTATTGTTCTATTTAGGTATGGCTGGCTAGAGATTGCGGAAAGACTTCTCAGCAAAAGGAATGTCCGAATGATAAATTTACAAAACAACCAGGGGAAGACACCTCTCCACTATGCCTGTCACGAAGGACATGAGCAAGTCGCCCAGCTTTTGCTGATGGAGGGGGCTACTATTGAAAGGTCGTATGGAGATTTCAGGAGCCATCAATATTGATGGGCTCCTGCTTTTTTCTTTGAATTTGATTCTCATTAATGCACTCACTAATTCTCCCATTGATTCACTTACTGATAAACGAACTCTGTCTTTAATGCGACCACCCCGTTAATGTGGCCACCCCGTTAATGAGACCACCCCGCTAATGCGAACATCCTTCTAATGTGACCACCTCGTTAATGCGACCACCCCGTTAATTTAGGACCAACGATAACCTTCTGGAGTCCGAAAGCGCAATCATGGCACTCAATTAATCAATTTATAATTCAATGAATCAATTTATCAGTCATCAGTTAGTAAGTTAATCAAACAACCATTTTTTCAATCATTATCTCGTCAAACAATCGCTTACTTCTCCCTGCGCTGTTGTTATTAGGGATCACCATGACCGCACTCAACTTCACATGGCAGCTGTCAACGGCTCAGACCGCTGCGTGGAGTACATACTGCAGGCTCACCCTGAAAGCCTGAACGCTCTTGATAAACATCAGGTAAGTAACGCGACTGACTTCTAACTCCCAGAAGAAAGGGTTACTCTCCTGTTTAGTTGTGCGCCTCTCCACCCCCCATCCCGTTATGTTCTGTTACCTCCCCTCAAAGAATATATGGGTTTGAGCCCTCTTTTTATTGAAATTTTAAGTCTCTGACATGACTTATGATAAAGACGTTCTTGTCAGGACGGCCGAGCGACCTAAGGCGCTGCGTTAAGGTCGCAGTCTACTCTTGTAGGTGTGGGTTAAAATCGCACTCATTAATCTTATCGTATCGTAGCTCTGGTAATAGGCCATTTGCACGATGGCGTCATTTGACTACAACTACCAGAATTCATTTCGTTTTTTCTTTCTTATTTAAATTTTGTAATCCCAGAGCGGTTTAAATAACAATAGCCCTAATTTGCACTACAAAACAAAAAACTGAAGGATTCTGGTAGTTGTAGTCATATGACGTCATCGTGCAAATGGCCTATTTTTGTTTCTTTTGTTTTATCTTCAAACTCTTGTGTCAAAATTTTGATGGATTATTTTTCCAAGAGATTTAGATTTAAAAATGATTACATACAGAAATGCATTTTTATAAACGGTACACGCACAGCAATCGTTTGCAGAAGTGGAAGTAGACTCGAAAAGGAACTATGGATCCTTTATTTTAGGATATAGATTCATTATTTTTGTACTCAATGTCTTTTCCATTTTGGCCTATAAAATGGACTAATAACCAAACCATGTATATTACAGTTCAATGAAAGTTTGATATGATTATGACCAAGATGAGATCACCTGCTTTCATAATTTGTTCCCTTAAATTTTATTTTTATCAACTTGTGCTCAGAACACGGCTTTAAACCTGGCTGCGACCTCTGGACATGCGTCTCTGGTATCCTATCTGCTGTCTGTCAAAGAACAAGAAATCCTGTTAAACAAGTATAACCAGAATGTACTTGATCTTGCCATCTCCAACGACAAAGAAGCGGTTGCCATGGCAATAATTGAACACAGCAGGTAAGTTATTGTCAAATGGTTTCCTGTGCAGCGTCATTTGGTCGTCACGCAAGGACAAGCGCTCGAAAGCCTCTGACGAAGGGCTAGCTAGCGCTCGAGACGTCAACTTTTTAAATCTTTTTATAACGGTGGCCAATTTACATTATCAACTCAGTTGACGCAGCACCACAGTTTCGGGCAGTTTAGAAACTAATCTCTTTACTCATTTTGGTAAAGGGATCGGAGGGTTTGTTATCCCGGAGGGCGGGTGTACTCCCGTTAATTTAGGATAGGTGCGCGCCGAGAAGTTTCATAAACCCTGACCCTATTTCAGGGTAGAAAATCGAAAATTGACACCCTATTTAAGGGAAAAACGATAACTCAGAATTGTGAACAGGTCGTTTTTTATTTATTTTCTGTACATGGAAAGTTTAACATCAGGCTAGGCATATAATATTAGGCTGAACCTAGTTTCTTTGATACGCCTTTAAAAAACATGTTCTGTTCGTTTGGCAGGGTGTTTAGGCACTGTAATTTAGCTAAATAAAGACAATTTAAAGGAACCCTAACCAAGGATCACAATACCAAAAAGTATACCCTATTTAAGGACTGGGCACCTCAAAAACCATACCTTATCCCGCGGCACATAGCTATATATATCTATATTTAGTATATACTGAAACAGTAGATAGCATTGTTGGCGCGCTCTGATTGGCTAATGAAACTCGGAATAGCAAGTGCTATTCACCTCCCAGCAATTTGCGCGCGAAAATTGTAATCGTTGACAGGAATAAATAAGTTAAAAAGCATCATTTTCGTTATATTATCTCACTGTTTCAGTATATACTAAAACAACTATTCACCTCAGTGTAGGTGGGTAGTGGTGGATATTTACCTCGCCACTTCGCGGCTCGGTAAATATCCACCACTACCCACCTACACTGAGGTGGATAGTTGTTAAATATACACATGGGAGTATCCACCCCCGCTTTTTATGAACGGGCTTGAAAACTGGCCTGCAGTGCAGGTGCCTAATTTACCTTATCAATTAACTTAGTTGGTGTAACATAACCAAATTTTCAACTACATAAAGTACGCGTTGTTGACGGGATCTTTCAGAAAGTTCTGATTACAGCCCCACCTCAACCCCTCCCTCTCACTTACAGAACATACTCGACGGAAAGCTATTATTATATATGAGTGAAGCTGATGTATGAGATGATTGTCTTGCTGCAACGGGCAATCACTCATGTCCAGTGCCTGTTTATATAATGCACTACTTTTCGCAATTCCTAGGTGGAAGGAAGTGTTAGACGCCTCTGTGGGAGATGGAGTGTCTCAGATTCAAACACTGGTGGATAAAATGCCTGACGTAGCAGAGGTAAATGATAGAGAGCTTAAGCAGCTACGACAGCGACGGCGACGGCGACGGCGACGGCAGTGAGCTCGGAAATTAAACAATAGGTTTAATGAGCGAAAACAATTCCATTAACAAAGTTATAGGTTTTGTGGTAAACATGAACACACGACAGTCAACTTTACTGTCTCTATTCGACAGCGACAGCAGCGACGTTATTCGTCATCGACGGCGACAGCTTCTTGATAACCTAATCTTACAAAACTCGGCAGCTATTGAACAGTTCTTTCCAGTGGTTCTGTTTACAACATGCTTTACTGACGTGGTTCTATCTATTGACCCTCTGGATGAAATCCTAAAGTGTGTGTCTATTCAAATGGTCTTTTTTGTTAGTATCACACAAAGTGAATTTCACTGTTTTGTGTTGAATTATTATTTGGAAAGATGTGAAAGCTTTGATTGGCTTCTTTTTTCAGCGTGTCCTCGATAATTGTGTTGAACATGATGGCGATCCAAGTAGTAAAGATTTTAAGGTAGGTCAATCATCCGAGGCCCTGTCTACGTCAATGCCTTCTAAAGGGTCTCCGTTTTCATTTCATCGAAACGCCGTGGGAAAGCAAATTTGTCCACAAGAGCGATTTCGTACTTACACTGATTCGTGGATGCGGTCTTGTTTAAGGCGCTCTTCTTGTATAGAATATACGATGTATGTAAGTAATGAATTGTGTTGATCATTTGATTATCAGATAACATACAATTTGCGGCTGATACAAGGAAAGCAGAGCACCACAAGCCCATTGGAGCATTCCCTTGACGCACTCAAGGTAAGAAATCAACTGAATTAACGTTTTGTTATAATATGAAAGTTCGTTTAATTGGTTCTTTAATCAACTCTTCCACTGCTAAAAAACGCCCAAGTTCAAAGACTCTAGATCTTCAAACGCGAATTGACAAAAAGGTTTGTAATTTTCCTCTATTTTCTCGGGATAGTCATTCGATAAAAATCGATATCAGAAAATCGTTCGATAAATCGATATCATCGATAAATTGAAATTAAACGTTATCGATTTTATCGATCAATCGATAAAAATCGATACTCACACGCTGGTGAAGTTTCAACGTTATCGATTTTATCGGATTTATTGATCGTTATAGAATCAATTGGAATTTAGTATTTGCTCGTTGGTTTACGCTTTTTAAAACTGTGCCCGTTGAGTTTGCGTTTGATTGTGACTCTTTAAGGTGGTTCGATACAGTTTTCTGGAGACCATACCAACATTTTTCAATCGGCTTTTAAGCGATCTTCTCCAAGTCAGATCAACGTGAAATTTTCACCACTAACTTGTTTTGAATTGAAGTTTGGCAAAATGTATTTTCTGGTAAAATCGATATTACCATGACAACGATAAACAAGAAACTTAGAAATCAGTCAAAGTGAAATTTAGCGCGTTTAAGATCTCGCATTGAAAATCCCACATAGGCATCTTAAAATATGGTATATGGCATATATATTTTGAAAGAATAAAAAAATTCTGTATGTTTGAATTAAAATAAATCGCAAGAACATTTTAAACCGTACTTTTTGTATAGAAGTAATATATGAACCATGAGATTAACACTGGTTTCGTGAAATTACTTCCAAATAGTGTCATAATGTAGCTTCATGTTATGTTTGCACGCCAGGAAAGTTTTGTGTACTTTCTCCTTTGCGATCTTGAGAACTACCATTTTTCCTAACATCGCTCCGTGTGTAATTTTTGGGTAGTTTTCGATTTCGATCGATTTTGCGAAAATCTCAGAAACGCCTCGATGGATTGTTTTAAAAACATCACCACGTATGCTTGGTGATGTGAAAAATATTATCTCAAAGTTTCATTGGCATTGATTTATTAGAACACCTTGAAATTTAAAGATGAAGACGACGTTCAAAGTGGCCGATAGTTGGCGTTACAAATTCGGCATGGTTGTTAACTTATGCTAATGATTTCAAATCAATGCGCACCACATTCCTCCATGATTAATACATTTCATTGTAATCTGCTTTGCATCTATTACACGCAAATCGTGCCTCGCGCGTGCTTATTAAAAAATGCGCGCTACATTCCTTAGTGATTAATACATCCATTGTACGCTCTATAATGCAAATTTCTTTGCAACTGTTTTCTTTTACGTTCAAAATGCCTGCTGTGAAAACGTCTTTGAAACGCAAAAGGGCATTAATTGCGCAAAATAATCATAAAAAGAGACCTCAGGATGGGAATCAGGAAAGAAATCAGGACTAGCAGTAGAAAAAGCACCACCACGAGTGACAAAGGACAAAAAAATCCTTTGTAAAATAATCAATTTTTTTGAAGAAAGACAACACTAAATGTTGCACCGGGCTATGTTGTTAAAAGTTTCTGTCAGTCACAAATGCAATAATTCTAGGTTTTTACATGTACTCAGGAACGTTAAATAATAATAGTTATGTAATGATAGGCTTAATATAGTGCCAATGATCCTAACGTTAACAAACACGCGCGAGGCACGATTTGCGTGTAATAGATGCAAAGCAGATTACCATGAAATGTATTAATCATGGAGGAATGTGGTGCGCATTGATTTGAAATCATTAGCATAAGTTAACAACCATGCCGAATTTGTAACGCCAACTATCGGCCACTTTGAACGTCGTCTTCATCTTTAAATTTCAAGGTGTTCTAATAAATCAATGCCAATGAAACTTTGAGATAATATTTTTCACATCACCAAGCATACGTGGTGATTTTTTTAAAACAATCCATCGAGGCGTTTCTGAGATTTTCGCAAAATCGATCGAAATCGAAAACTACCCAAAAATTACACACGGAGCGATGTTAGGAAAAATGGTAGTTCTCAAGATCGCAAAGGAGAAAGTACACAAAACTTTCCTGGCGTGCAAACATAACATGAAGCTACATTATGACACTATTTGGAAGTAATTTCACGAAACCAGTGTTAATTTCATGGTTCATATATTACTTCTATACAAAAAGTACGGTTTAAAATGTTCTTGCGATTTATTTTAATTCAAACATACAGAATTTTTTTATTCTTTCAAAATATATATGCCATATACCATATTTTAAGATGTCTATGTGGGATTTTCAATGCGAGATCTTAAACGCGCTAAATTTCACTTTGACTGATTTCTAAGTTTCTTGTTTATCGTTGTCATGGTAATATCGATTTTACCAGAAAATACATTTTGCCAAACTTCAATTCAAAACAAGTTAGTGGTGAAAATTTCACGTTGATCTGACTTGGAGAAGATCGCTTAAAAGTCGATTGAAAAATGTTGGTATGGTCTCCAGAAAACTGTATCGAACCACCTTAAATGTAGATTTTGAACGCGCCAGTGAAGACCATTAACCCGTGAAAACGCGCATGCGTAATGAACGGGTTATCGGTAAAGGAGACAGATATGCTGATTTCGTTTCGATAAATTGTAAGAAAAGCTACAATCTTGGACATTTCAAATGAAAAATTAATACCACCCCTCCCCCCATTTCAGTGATGGGAAAATGGCGCGTTTTGGTTTTCGCGCGAATCCATCTTTCAATCGGGGGGAGGGGAGGTGTTATTTCTCTTTTTATTCCGTCCGAGATTGTAGTATCGATAAATTCAATATTCAATGTTAAAATCGATAACGCTAAAAATATGATAGTTATCGATTACTCACAACGAATCCTTTTATCGATTTTTATCGAGTTCCGCTACTTAAATTTTATCGATTTTTATCGAATATTATCGATTATCAGTTTTGTCGATTGACTACACCGGGTGTATTTTGTATATGTTTTATTTTGTTTATACTTTAAACTTTCTTCTTCTCTTCTAAAGACTATGGCTGAACGACGCAGGGAGAATTGTTTGACGCATCCTGTGTGCTATGTGCTCATGAACATCAAATGGTAAGTTGTTATTGGTTTGATTTGTTTTGCACTTGTTTTTCTTTTCGGATGACATTAGCAATCTAAGATCTAAGTTGTGCGGTTTCTACTGAAACGGCAGTCATGATCTAATGGTTATTATACAATGAACTGAATACTACGCGCTCTGTGATTGGTCGTTGCCTATGATCTATCAGAGTACAGACGCACAGCTGACGTCAGAGAAAAATTGTTTGCTTTGTTTTGTCCAACATGGCGCACAGTTTTGATAAAGTTTGCGAGATTATTCTGGATTGGGCAAGAGAAAGCCTCGAAAAATGTTTAGCAGGAGCTGTTTACGAGCAAGAAAAAGAAGAAACCAAGACGAAAAGTATTCTTGGCGACTTGAAAAATACCTAAACTGGAACAAATCTTCGAACAGTCGAGCGCTACGCGGCAAGTTCGTAATCTTACTTTTTTTACTTTTCTGTTCATTGTATAAAACAAATAGATTCCATTTGGCCGTGTGTCTTCAGTTATAGATCGCAGAAGACGTGAAAATGTTGTAAGAACATCAGTGACACACTCGCCTGCGGCTCGTGTGCCACTTGTTTGTTCTTACCACATTTTGACGTCATCTGTGATCAATAACTGAACAGACACACGGCCAAATGGAATCTATTTGTTAAATAGAGCATCAGTTTTTTGTGAGTGTCGTAAAATCAAAACCAACGTAATCTCTCTGTCAAATTACCTCGTAAAGGATTAAGCAATGAACCAAACAGAACTCGAAGCAAATAGATTAGGGACGGACCATTATTTTTTGACAGGGGGGGGGGGGGGGGGTTTGGAAAATTTTCTCATGCAAACATTTTTTTTTATATGCGGCACCTGCTGCAAACAATTTATTTTGTGTCTCCGTCCAACTGCTATACTTCCAGCAAACAATTTTTTTCTTTATTTTTTGCTTGCATACAATTTATTTCAGTGTTTATAGCCCCTGCAAACAATTTATTTCAAAATTTTCCAACCCCCACCCCGTCATAAAAATAATGGTCCGTCCCTTACATGTAGCCGGCGCCAAGCGCGTGAAAATGCGTGCGACTAAGTCACGATGTCAGTCATAATTGGTTTTGATTTTTCTTCTGATTGGTGGAGAAAGTGGCGCGAGATTTTTTAGTCAAGCACAAAGCGTAGCAATGCAAAACCAAAGCAATAGCGAAATTACTTTCGACACTCAATTTTAAATCGCTCTATTTGTAGTTATGAGTTTGCGATGTATTATGCTGTAGACGTTGATCCAAAACGTTGAGATTGTGGAGGAAATGTAAAAGGTTGACCACCCAAATGATAGCTTAACAGTACTTTTCTTGGTGGTGCTAATTTTCAAAGGTCTTCGACGAAAACCTATGGTGTGACCATTCAAATAAAACCTCTTAAGCAATACGTTTGCATGGTACCATTTGTTTTTCAATATTTTACAAAATGAAATTTGGGATTTTTCTTCTTTTTTGATTTTTGGTACTCGTGGAAGTTTAAGGGTTAAGGGAAAGGGCTAAAATCACACTTGCTGATTTATTGTGACACTTTATTGTTTGGATCTAACAGGAAGAAGTTTGGTTGGATAACATTTATCATCAATCTGTCGCTGTACTTGGCTTTTCTCCTTCCCTTCACTGCCCTCGCTGTATATCTTAAGATCAACATTTGTGAGCTGTGCACTTATAGCTTCTGCAACAACTCAAATCAAATTCCTGCAGATGAAAAAGTAAGTGATCTAGCACTTACTGAGTGGTAACTTTCATTCACCGTAAGGACGAGAGGGCAAGGCAAAAGTCCCGAGGCCTAGCAAAGGGGGAGGGGTCTGGTCTACCCTGAGATTGTAATGTAAGGCCAGGAGCCCATACCCCGGAGCGGGCAACTACCATACTACGTCTTTGCCACGGTGTAGTTCCTGGTAAGACTTTTTTTTGCATTTTGATTTCAGAGGAGCTTAATGCACTATTTAAGTGGACGAAAAGCAACAACGATAGTCAACAATCAGTCAATCGGCAGGCTAAAGTGAAACGGTTGCTTATTTTATTGTGCTGGAAACGGGAGAGACGTGAGTCGGGCAAGTTTAAAAAACTTCCCAAGGGGGAAGAGGAGGAGGGGAGTTGCAACCCCTCTCAACCCTCCCCTTGACCTAGAACACCAAGAGTGAGATATCAAGTGAATTCGTGGAGGGAGAACAAACCATGAACTGCTTGTATCTCAGGGGTTTTTTAAGACACAAGCCTAGGGAAAAACCTGAAAAGAAAAACACCCCTCATTTTATATCTTTTCACTGTTCACTATCGTGTACTGCCAGGTATAAAATATCCTTTATCCATCTCTACAGGAGTGGCACGATGAGCATAATACTTGCAATACTTCCGACAAGGTAACACAAAGATCTTTATCTACATTAGATAAAAGTACTGTGTTTTTAAAGGGGCATTGCTTTTTTTTTGGCCAAATCTAGGGTATTTTAATCATATTTGTGTCTTTTACTTATTATGTTTGTTATTTTTGGAGCTCAAGCTCTTTTTTTTTCCAACTTTTTTTATGTAAACGGCTTTTTTTAATAGGCGCTCCAAGACTGCGGAAAAATCTACCAGCTATTTTAAAAGGAACTCTTAAAACTAAACCTAATTAATTTGAAGTGGTGTTGTACCAGAAATCATGATTTCTTGGTTTTGTGGTTACTCTTTTAAAGTTTTTGATATGCTTTTAGCAGTCGAGATGATACCAATCATTGTCATTGTATTGAATTTTTCCTGTTATTTTTATATTATATTAGCTCTATCCGCCCAAAGTTATTTGTAAAGCGAAGAGTATTTTATATTTATAATTCTTTTATTCTTCATTTTTTACAGATTTTTTAACATATTCTTATTGTCTTAATGAAGTCCTTTGTAGCTTTTATCACTTGTAATTTGCAACGCTTAGTACTTATATATACCTAATTCAATAAAGGTTGCTTTGGCAATTGGTCATTGGTAATTGGGCATTGGCATTTGGGCATACGGAACACAATGCAATGCTTTGCTTGAGTGACCGCCAAACAATAGCTTCCCAATGCCCAATTAGCAATGACCAAAGCAATCTTTTTTGAATAAGGTATATTTATCCATTTATTGCCATGTCTTAAGTTTTACTCATATATGCTTATTTCAATCGCTTCCATTTTAAACTTGAAAATGACCTCAGAGTGGTCGAAACGTCGTTTTTTATCGTTAGTTTTTATCTTAAAAATATTAGCTCTTACCTTTTTTTATATCGAACAACATGTGTGTATGAAACATGAGCAATGTAAATTTAATTATTATTACACAACTGATGTGATGTACATTGCCGTTCACTTACCACATGTAGACTGTTGTGATTCTGCATTACGTTGTCATGGTATTCGCCTTGGTTCACCTCCTAAAAGAATTAATGCAGCTTATCCGACAGGTAAGCAGCAATTACTTTAACTTTTAAAAATTTTAATTGGACATTTAAAAGGACAGCGTCCCGGCAACCTCGTTCCCAGGATCTCTCTTCTTCGGGAAGAAGAGAGATCCTGGGAACGAGGTTGGTGTCCCAGCAGAAAAACATCTTGATTTGATAATTATGGTCAGGAGTGAGCCTTAAACTTGGTTTATTACCTCGAAAGAAGAAACAATCGCCAAAAGTTATGAAGGCAAAGCAATATGCACTAAAAAGAAAAAATAACGACTAAAAAGTAAAAATTCCACCAGAATGGAAACTTTGATTTCTTGATCGCCTGTCACGAAATCAAATTTGATGAACTGTAATCCACTTCCATCCTTGCAATCCCGCACTTTTTCTCCAAACTACTGCTTCTGTTTTGCTCTATAGAATCTTTTTATCCAATTTAATTGGTATTTTCTTGGTGTTGCGGATGGTGTGATCACCAAATGACGTAAAACAAAAGATTCAAAAGACACTGAACAATACCCACACCACAACACAAAAGCTAACCAACAATGGCTTCCGCAACACCAAGACACACCCATTTATTTGTATATTTGGTGTCATTTGGCGATATATAACATGGAAATTAAGTGAACACAATTTCGTTATTTCGGCGGAACAGTGTCTCTTTACCCCTTCCATGCCAATTAAAAAATATATACTTTATTAGAAAAAAAAAACCCAAACATTCGGAAATTTTCTTGATAACGCTCTAGCGTCAGGAATTGAAAAATGTCTGCTTAATCATCTTGGAAAACCTTCGGGAAACTTTGTAATTCGTCCGACGACCTTTGATTGTTATTCCTTTCAGTATTTGCAAATAATCGGTATTCTTTCTACCAATAATAACAGAGGAATTGTTTAATGTTGTATATATTTTTACTTAAAGAACAAAGGGGTTAAGAAAATTGGCCACCGTAATAAGATTTAAAAAGCTGATCTTGCCTCTGACTAGAAGGACTAGAACTCAAAACGTCATATTTTTAATTAGCTTACCTATTGTAGCTATCTAAGAGCATGGAACAGGCTAACTTTTGATGAAAAAACTTCAACATGCAAGGCTGATCAGACAGCTGAATTTGTTTGGTTTCTTTTAATATTGCCCAATATTTCGGTTAGACAAAAGTAACCTTTATTAGGGGCTAAGAAAGCTAAGTTTAGCTTTTCTTTTAGCTTAGTTTTTCACTTAGCTTTCTTATCCCCTGATGAAGGTTAGTTTTGTCTAACGGAAGTATTGGGCAATATTAAAAGAAACCGAACAAATTCAGCCGTCTGATCAGCCTTGCATGTTAAAGTATTTTTTTTTTTGTTCATTGCTGATCCTGATCTTCACAAAGATCCAGCTACATTTTGCTACTGTTTGTCCAAGTGGTCCTTGCACTGTTACAGAAGTCATAATCATGATTGTAACTTTTGATCGTCTGATTGATATTTTTTTTTCTGGTTTTGCCTTTCTACAGCGCCTCAAATACGTGACTTCCATAACCAACATTATCGAGTGGTTGATTTACACGATGGCGTTGGTGTTTGTATTTCCGGTATGTGACTGCAAGCCACATTACAAACCTGAGGTAGCGGCATTCTCGCTTTTCCTTGCTTGGCTCAATCTTGTGCTTTACTTCAGAAGGTAAGTTATCAACCTCATCCCCAGGGCTCTCTCCTCTTTCAAAATGGCGGGCCAGGCGAAGAACCCTGACAAAGCACAGGGAACCCAGGCTCACAACAGGACTCCTTAACGACAAAAATATAAGGATTTGTATGGGATTTTATCGTGAGTTTGATAAAAAAATATCAACATTGTAAATAAATAGCCGTTAAGGTGTTCATACCTCATTAAACAATGTTTGTCTTGTTTCTTGGCGGCTTTATGGCTTCTAAACGGCATTTTAGCGAGTTTTGGTTTTTCTGGTTTGACTTCACCTAAAAGAAGTAAAGGGAGAACTCGCATTTCGAAGTCACTCCAACGAAAAGCGACAAAAATTGCCTTCGCTCGATCCCAGTCGCTCGAAAACTTAGCTCGAGTAAAGAGCGAGTCCGTTCCTTTCTATGTATCTCACATTTAGCTCCAAAACCGCAGTCATCGCCTCATAAAGACGATAGATACAACCAAAAAATTCAATGATCTCTGGTCCTTGGATGCTTTCACGTAAAAGCTGGCTACGGGCGGCCTTTGGCTTGGCTTAGCAGCCAGGCTGTTGGCTCAAAAACCTTTCATTGGGGAGGGACACGAGCAAAATAATCGTTGCCAAACTGGATTCGTACGAGTACCCAGGGACGCATTTGAGCCGCCCGCCCGGTTGTTCGAAAAGTTGGCGGGACTATTTTTTTCTCATTTCAACTTCAAATTCCTTCTATAAAGCCGCGAATATCCGCGGTTACACGAAGCACTTTTATCTAGGTAAATTAATTTACCTAGGCTTTTCGGCGAAGGCAACGAGAACGTAAAAAAAAAAAACAAATAGATTTAATTAGCCAAACAACGACCATGCACGTGCGTTACACACTTTGGTTCATTTCTTTGTCGTTCTCTGCAAAGCAACCACGACGGTAACAACAGGGAAAATGGCAGTTAAAAACTTTTAAACTACCTCGCAATTATTCCAAATTGTTTCAGGACTTTCATTAGTTTGTTTGGTGGAAGGTGAATTCGCAAGAAAGGAGTTCTATTTCAGACAGAGAAGGGAACCTCGAATTTGGTCATTTGACATTGTTGTTTTGCAGAGAACGACAAAGAAAGAAAAGGAATGGACTCGCCCTTTACTTGAGCGAAGTTTTGGAGCGATTGGGATCGATCAAAGGTATTTCTTGTCGCTTTACGTTGAAGTGACTTCGAAATGCGAGTTCCTCCTTTACTTCTTTTAGGTGAAGTCAAACCACAAACAACGGACAAACATTGCTTAACCCATTGACACCTGAACCGCCCGAAACCGCCCGTACAAGACTCCACTGCTTTCAAAATTTGCAACTTCCTCAATCGTGCGAACATTGCCTTAACTAGCAGTTGTAAGCATTGACTAGAAAGTCCCTCAAATTGAGACACCCAATAAACACAAAAAAGTCAGCGATTTTTGCAGAATATCAGCGTTTGAATTTGGACAATAACAAAAATGACCGTTTTTAACGTCATAGAAAAACAACAAAAATCACGTTTTTGCCTTTAGTTTTTTATACAAATCATCGTGGCAAACCCAAACGTCAACATTCGCAGAAAAATTCAGTCCTAGTCCTAGCTTAGCAGTGAAATGTTTTGCTCTTATTCGTTGCTCGGGCCGAGCTACAGCCTCTTGTTCTAGTGCATACTGACCTTGCCTCGATTTTCAACATCACCACCGCACTGCATGCTGAGAAATAGCCACAATTTTTGACAGCGTTCGTTCCTTTCCCCACGCATTTCATATTTGTACTAAGTCCACAGCCACTCCGACCTACCACCGAAATTTCGCGCTTGTTGTGTTCTTCATTGGTCGCAACTTCCAAAATATGTCGTGGTAGGTCGAGAAATTCGTCCAGAGTTGAGTCCCAAGGCTACTTCGTTTCGTAGCAGCCATTTTTCCAGTTCAACGAGCAATGAGCCAAATTCGTAAACGAGTTACAACACCTAACTCGCTTCATTGAGAAAGTGGACTCTGAACTACCTTCAAGCTTAATGATGCTCATCAGGCAGCTACTAAAGATGAAAAATGGCTGTGAACTTACCAAAAATCGCAGATACACCATATTTCAGCCTTTATGGCAATTCAACGAAACAAAATGACAACGTCACAATGACGTTTCCAGTAAAGTCGAGCCTTCAGTGTTTTAGAACAGCAGCATTTTCCATGGTAACTTTAAATATGGAGTCACGAAATCCTATAGGACGCGTGTATCCAGAAAATCGCTCAAAAACGTAAAAATTCTCAGGAGTCAATGAGTTCATGAGATATGACCACTTTAATGGCTATTTATTTATAATGTTGATATTTTATCAAACTCACGATAAATTCCCATACAAATCCTAGCTTGTTTTTGTCGTTGAGGATTCTTGTTGTGAGCCTGAGCTTCCTGTAGACAAGGCGGTCAAAATACTCCAATACTACCAGTGTACTACTGGAGTAGTTTTTCGCGTAACACATGATGAAATGTCTTCGTTTCGTTTGAATAACCCTAACCCTAATCCTAACCCTAGACAAGGCACAGGGTGCCCGGGACAAGGCACAGGGTGCCCAGGCTGCCAAAGTATTCCAAGAATCCTGGTGTATTTTGGCTCGTAAAACATGATGAAATGTCTTCGTTTCGTTTCAGATTATATGAAAACCAGTCTGAACTTTGCTGGAAATAACCTCCGAAAACACCATTTCATTGTGTGTTATGTGAAGTATTTTGGCAGCCTATTTTGCCCGCCAATTTGAAGTTGAGAAGGCCCTGGGGACGAGGTTGGAACTGATATAACACTAAGTACCAATGACTTGGCTAAATACTGAATAAACAAGAAGCTGTACACAGCTTGAACTCGTGGCGTCTTCAACCAATTGCAGTATTGATTCCCGAGTGTTTTGAGTGCTTTTACGGAGCAATATAAAATTATGTCTTAAGTAGTAAGACTACTTTCAAAACTAAAGTGCAATGATATACCTTATAGAGACTGAAAGAAATTGACTGCACGAAATGCCGAGCGATTGCAGAATACTCGGCTGGCCACTACTCCTTGACTTTTCTATAACAGTAGCCAACACTTGAAACATCGATCGCTATGCAAATGGCAAGTTATATAAAATACAAAACTTGCCGCGGGAACAAAAATCCCACAGCAATATCAAACGGTCCAATCCATCCATGAACGCCTTGCATTGTCTTAAAAACTTGTACGTTGTTATCATTTCTTCTGCTTCTCAAGTCAACACATGGAGAGATTTTCCTCCATCTTGAAGTCAAGTGCGAGATCACGAGGTCACGTGTCAACAAATCGGAACAGTGAAACTAAAATGTTCGTGCATAAATTTGCATGCACTAATGTGACACAAAGAAAAACAGAGCCGAATTTGTAACTCGTCGGCTACGCCACGAGAAATAACTTGTTTCACATATCACGAGGTCACGTGTCAACCAATCAGACCAGTGAAACTAAAATAAATAACTATATTTAGAGAGGAAAGCCACATCAGCCGTAGCTGATTTTCATGCAGGTCCTCTATCCAGATCGAATTGGAATTTAGAATGTTGGTTTTTGAGGAGAGGGTAAAACCGGAGTACCCGGAGAAAAACCTCTCGGAGCAAGGAGAGAACCAACAACAAACTCAACCCACATATGACGCCGGGGCCGGGAATCGAACCCGGGTCACATTAGTGGGAGGCGAGTGCTCTCACCACTGCGCCATCCCTGCTCCGCACATATGCGTGCATAAATTTGCATGCACTAATGTGACACAAAGAAAAACAGAGCCGAATTTGTAACTCGTCGGCTACGCCTTCGAGTAATAACCTGTTTCACATATCACGAGGTCACGTGTCAACCAATGAGACCAGTGAAACTAAAATATGCGTGCATAAATTTGCATGTACTAATGTGACACAAAGAAAAACAGAGCCGAATTTGTAACTCGTCGACTACGCCACGAGTAATAACCCGGGGGGGGGGGGGGGGAGGAACTCCCCTATAAAAATGACGGGGGTGCTCGTCGTACCTTTTAGGGGTCAAAATTTGGAGATTGGTACCGCTTATGGTACTAAAATCTAAAATGACCACCGTTAGAATTATCGCGGTACCTTTTAGGGTATGAGCCGAAAAAATATGACAGAATATGGCATGTGTTGTTTTAGAATTGGTACCTCTTAGGGGTAGAAATTATTTTGAGCCACGCCCATCAAACGAGATTCTGGTACCTTTTAGGGTATATTTCGAAAATTTCCGACGAGCATCCCTGTCATTTTTATATGGCAGTCCCCCCCGGATAATAACCTGTTTGATATCTGAAGAATTTTAATATCAGAAGTGTTTTTTTTTTTAAGGAAACGTTCTGAAATGACTTTTTTTTCCTTCAGGTTTTCGTACTATGGCAAATACGTGATTATGCTTCTTACCATGTTTCAAACACTTTTCCAGGTATTTATCGCAATCACTGATACAGCTAGAGTGAAAATGTTATTTGCTACAACAGAATTTATCAAAACTATCACCACATGTCATCCCTAAGTAATAAATGATGACTTGTTGTGAGCAATAGAATGGTTTTCAATTGAGTGTCGAAAGTATTTGCGCGATTGCTTTGGTTTTGCATTGCTACGCTCTGTGTTTGGCTAAACATTTCGCGCCACCTTCTCAACCAGTCAGAAGAAAACCCAAACCAATCGTAACTTCCTCGCACGCATTTTCCCGCACTTGGCGCCGGCTTCATGTATTTGCTTTAAGTTCTGATTGGTTCAATGGATTGTCTGCGTCTGTCGTGATTGGCCAGAGTAATTACTTTAATTTGGTTTTGGCTTTACTACACTCAACTGAAAAGTGCTCTATTGTATAGTGCAGCAATTCCAAGGATCGAAAAAGGCTGCAATGTTATGTTGCACCGTTTAATGTCGAGGCATTTATAAGAGTAATAGAATGATATAAATTTTCAAATTTCACACTGCAAGATTCATATGAAATTTTGTGTTGTCATTTTTCCCAGGTCCTATTCCTCTTTTTCCTGTTCGTGGTAGCTTTCGGGACGACCTTTTTCTTGCTTATGTATAGTGAGGTAGGTTCCGCTGAAGATCTGGCAACATACACGCTCCGGTTGCAGCTGTTAACCGGTGCATCTTACCATGTCTCTCACTACCGTTTAAAATCATATCTCCTTATTCAACTGTGGTGTCATTTGACCTTATAAGAAAGAGAGAACACCCAGAATATCCGAGCGTATTACACAGTAGATTGTCGTATTGCACCTTAGTGTCTCAGTTTGAAGATAACAAAGCTTAAATGATAAGAATTTTAGTCCAATAATAAATCCATTATTTGATGATTTAACAGAAAATACGTGCAGATATTTTACTCCTTGCTCGCATTTTTTCCTCGCCTCTGCGTGGCTCGAAAAATACTACGCGACTCGTAAAATCTCCGCGCATATTATCTGTAAAATTATCGACTAAGATGTATATTTTTACTCTTTATAAATTACCTCGACTCAGTTTCTGAGATGTTTTCTTTGTTGTTTTCTTTGTAGTTTATACTAATGCTTACATGTCTTACATGATCAAACTTTTCCTTGTTAATACCATGTCTTTTTTTCCACAGGAGTTTCACACTTTTGAATATGGCTTAATGAAAACCTTCGCAATGACTTTGGGTGAGTTGAATTACGAGAGTGACATCATGTTGCCGACGACCAAGCCGCATTATTCGGTAGCTGTAAACGTCGTCTTTGTGATGTTCTGTTTGGCTATGCCCATTATCCTCATGAATATGCTGGTATGAAATGTTATATTTTTTATTGAGTTTTTTTATAATTTTATAATAATAATAATAATAATAATAAATAATTAATAATTAAATAATTTATATTGCGCAAAATACATGAGAATATGATCAGATGCGCATTACAATTAAGAATAAGTAATTATCTACACTAAAATAAAATGAAATAAAATAAATATTTTAATATCATATCTAAAGTCAATTAAGAATAATGATATAAATAATTGTCTAATATAAACTACAATAAGAATCATTTAGAGTTGATATAAGCTATATATAGAAATTTATTCCCGTTGCCGGCTTCAAAACCGTTTCGTTCAAACACGAATCAAGGCCCTGAGATATTAAAAACTAATAGACAAAAACTCCTGTGGGCCCTAAAATAGGTGATGGGAAATATTAAATGGTTTGTTTCACCTGTCGCCTGGCATCCGATAGACATACAGTTTTATCGTTCCTCTCTCTTTCCCGAACGTAAGAATATTTCTCATCTTTTGATTTCCTTTCTCCCATAGAATTCAAGGTCCCCCAGTTCCCCCTCTCCCGTCACCCCACCCCCCCGCCTTATTACAAAGATGGCCGTAATAATGAGGAGATCGTATTCAGTAGGGGGACGCACTGCGGAGTTCTTTGTATTTATTACTTTACTGGCTTTTTCAATTAACGTTGTTGGATGAAAGCTCAAAGCCTAAAAGCCAAGACCGCCAGGTACTATGGGTAGTTGTAAATAGCCATTCAAGTTTCCGATTGTTAGTGCGGGCGCAACGTAAAAAAGAGTGATAGTACTATAGACGTTAGACTCCGTGTTCTAAAAAAGGGAAACAAAACCAGACACGAATCTTATTGCTTCGATCGAAGCGTTCCTTTATTTGACAGTGTGAAGAGATAAAAGAATTAGGGAGCTTTTAAAAGCAGCCACGAGGGCGACGTCAGTAAGAACGGCATAAAACAATAGGTTTAATGAGCGAAAACATGCCTCTGCACGTGCGTTTTATATTTTGGTACATTTATTTGTCGTTCCCTGCAAAACAACAATGTCAAATGATCACAATTATAGGTTTTGTGGAGAACATGAACACACGACGGTTAATTTTGCTTTCTCTATTTGAACTTGAAAGCCGTCCTACAAATTAAGCTCCATCTTTTATCCATAAAAATCCCATACTACATTGCGGTCTTGGCTTTAAGCTTTTTCATCCGACAACGTTAATTGAAATAGCTGTATGTAGAGACTACAAAGAGCTACTACGGAATATTTCGTTTTATCAACAGATAGGTTTAGCCGTTGGCGACATTGACAAGATTCAGCAAAAGTCTGTCATGGCTCGTTACGTTATGCAGGTATAATTATGTTATGCAGATATCAATTGTTGGTTTCACACTACAAGCTTAGTATGTCTCAAGCAAGAGCTTGACTCAAAAGCACTTGATATTATCAAGAAACACGTCAGAAAATTGGGGTTCACACCTGATAAGTGTAAAGATCATAACTCCGCAAGATGGCGGGACAACTCCAAGATTTATTGGGTACCCCATACATGTGTACCACAGGGTACCCATAGAACTTGAGATTTCACAAGTAACACTTCAGAAAATTGGCGTTTACACCTGATTGGAAAGTGAATTACTTGAAACATAAGTTGTTAATCGTCTTTCAATTAGCTTTTGTTTTCTTATTGGTCAAGTGCCTTTTCAAGTGTGGCCTGGTGTAGATCATTATACTTGGTCGCGTACTTCAGCTCCACTGAAATAGACATGTTTCCATGGTCACAAAGTGGGATTGAATTATATGAATTTTACTCTTTCACATTCACATAGGTTTGAAGTACACTTAAGATGCACTTAGAAGCCCTCGTGTGAAACCACCAATTATGTCATTATGTCATGTATAGATTATAGATGGGATCTCACATCCCCATGACAAATGTGGGATCTTTGACTCCTGATAGAATTTTCATCCATAGACTCAGAGCTTTGTTGTTAGCTTTGTTGTTAGCTTTGATGATCCAGTGCTTTAGCCATTTCCAGGAACATTGCGATACGAGCAAAATTAAAGGTCTGGAGATTGGGGAGAGAGGGCGCCCTCTCTCCCCAGTCTCCCCACGTTTTCTCTGCTCGTTCGCGCAGCCGATTCGCATATAATTAACTGCATATAAGCGAGTCTAATTAACATCAAATTACCGCATGCAAGCGGTTAAAGTAGGCCCAATTCACCTACGGAGAAATAACGAAAATTGAGCTGATCTCAAACTGGCTTTTGTCTTTCACTTGAACATTTTACATAAAGTAAAACTCTTTTTTTAGTAAAAGAAAGAAAAAGATCAGAAGGATTTATGCCTCGAACCCGAGTCGTTTGCTTCATAACTAATACCAATATCCACTACACCATGGAGAGCTAGCTGAGAGGAACTGTAATTTTTAACATATTTACAGAGTTACCCATAACCATAAATGAAAGCTAATCCGTTTTCAAATCAGTGCTTAACCCTAAACACTGCAGATCAGTGCTAAACTGAAGCTATTTTCTCTCAGTTCTGTGTCTAACGTCAGTAATATAAAGAATACTACTGTTAGGTAAATAGGGCCTATTTTCCCGCTTGCATGCGGTAATTTGATGTTAATTAGACCCGCTTATATGCGGTTAATTATACGCGAATCGGGTGGCCCCATTATCTAACGCCTGGAACCACAGGAAACCCAACCTATAGTAAAATAATTAATATGCAAACATTACGCTTGGTTGTCCCGTGCTGGGACAGGCCACCAGTGCATTAATGTCCATGGCTCAAACCCTGGTCGGTGTTATAACGCTTTTCTTCTTTTCTTTTTTCTTTTTTTTTCAAAAGTGATTACATTCGTTTGTTTATTCAAGGTTGAGTTGTTGCTTGAGATTGAAGAATCACTTCCTCAGTGGATTTTAAGGAGAGTCCAAGTCGATAAACATGAAGAGTTTCCAAACAGGAGTTCCAAGCTACAAACTAGGGTAATTTTACCTTCAAGACTATCACATTAGAAACTGATAAACAAATTAAACCTCCAAACTAACCAGAACACGTAGAAAACAGAACACCTTAAAGTTACGATCATCCGTTTACTCATGTTTCTATTTATTTACCTCTCAGATTTATGAAAAGGTCATTGGTTTTGGAAAAGCAGAAAGTGGTACAGGAGACGATGATGGCGTGCCTCCAGCTATGGCACAGATCATCGACAAGATCTTGGAGCAAGACAAAAAGTATAGTATTTCCCCATTTTATTATTCGACTATAGCGTGATTTTACCTTATAAGGAAACAAGAACACGCAAAATATCCAAGCGTGTTACACAGTACGGTAGATTGTCGTATTACGCCTTAGTGTCCCTTCAGTTTGAAGACAGAAGCTATAATGGGAAGGAATTTTCGACAAATAATAAATACACGTTATGTAATGTTTTAACGCATAATACGTTCGGACATATTATAATCCCAACGCTATTTGTAATATTTCCTCAATTTATTATTTGACTATGACGTCATTTTCCGGTATAAGGACAAGAGAACGCGCAAAATATGCGCGCGCATTACGCTGTTGTTAACAGGTTTGTCAGGTTAAGAACAGAGCGAAGTTAAATTGTAAGTGCGCGCGCTCAGGGTGAAAAATAAATACACATGTACGTAAACCTCAAGGTTCGATGTTTGATTCTAGCAGGGAAAAAGAAATGTTCTCTCGGAGTAGATGAACGAATGTGAATAATAAACCATTTTTCATTTTTAATACAGAATTGATGATATCCATGAGATGTTGAAAGAGCAATCCAAGCTCCTGAAAGCCATTGGGCGTCGAGAGGGTATGGACGATGCTGGCGGCCCCGGACTGAATAGAAAAAGCATCTTTGGATGGTTCTCGAGGAAGTAGTAAGGGTCGCCAGAAGGCGGTCCCGTTAGGTGGTCACAGGACGGATTTAGGCGACGTCCGAAAGCAACTTGTATAGTTCTTGACTCTTTCATTGGGATTACAAATTTTAAATAAGAAAGGAAAAACGATATGAATTCCGATAGTTGTATTGTAAAATGACGCCATCGTGAAAATCACCTATTGGATAGCCACATTAAGGGTTTCATTCACATACTCAAAAGTAAGAACCACATATACAGCATAATAAACAGCCCCACGGGAAATTACTGCTCAATGGCGTCGCACTTTAGGATTTCATCTATAGGCTCAAAAGTTAGAACCCCCTTGTACAGCATAATAAACAGAACCACAGAAAATGGCGCTTATTTCAGCGAATGTGGTATTCGGAACTTGGCAATATTCTTATCCAATCCACGGTATCAATATTGTGAACCAGGTATGAACCATACGCAACTCGCTCTATTCTGGGTGTAAAAGGTTTCATTTACATTTCTTGATAAGTTTCTCTGCGTCAGTATATTGCCAATTTGCCATTTTACACTGAATGAAATAGTAAAAAGTTATAAAATTAAAAGCCTTGCTATATATTGAAAGCTTTGCTATATATGTGCTGAAATAAGCGAAGAAAGAATGTACCTTATAACCTCTTTTTTTTGCTTTAATAAAATAGTAGAATTAAAAGATTGAAGAATAAATGTTGCTGTCTTTTGCCCACACTACGCCAATCTTCTTTCCTTCTCTTCCCTTCTCTTCTCCTCAGTTCCCTTCTCTTCCCTTCTCTTCTCTTCTCTTCTCCTCTCTTCTCTTCTCTTCTCTTCTCTTCTCTTCTCTTCTCTTCTCTTCTCTTCTCTTCTCTTCTCTTCTCTTCTCTTCTCTTCTCTTCTCTTCTCTTCTCTTCCCGTCCCTTCTCTTCTCTTCTCTTCTCTTCTCTTCTCTTCTCTTCTCTTCTCTTCTCTTCTCTTCTCTTCTCTTCTCTTCTCTTCTCTTCTCTTCTCTTCTCTTCTCTTCTCTTCTCTTCTCTTCTCTTCTCTTCTCTTCTCTTCTCTTCTCTTCTCTTCTCTTCTCTTCTCTTCTCTTCCCTTCCCTTCCCTTCCCTTCTCTTCTCTTCTCTTCTCTTCTTTTCTCTTCTCTTCTCTTCCCTTCCCTTCCCTTCCCTTCACTTCCCTTCTCTTCTCTTCTCTTCTCTTCTCTTCTCTTCCTCTCTTCTCTCCTTTACTTCTCTTCTCTTCCTTTATACCCTCTTCCCTCTTCGTTTGTTTTCTTTCTCTTCTCCTGTATCAAACGTTTAAATGCAGAGGACCACTCAACACCACGATAAATAGTGGTAACTTTAACTTTATAATCGAGATGTTCGGGGCACAATATAGGTTCTTGGATTCTTTGGAAGAAAGCTACACCTACTTGCGTGTATAGTCTCCATTATTATGAAATGATAGTTTTAATACCGTTGACAGATGGCATTTGAATTTTTGTGGTAGTACTTAACCTTTCTCCGATACAAGCAACTTCTCGGCAGGAGTACATTTTTCTCAAACAGTGTGAAAACTAACATCCTTGTAAGGACGTATTTGTTGACTGATTGTACTTTTAATTCGTGCGTTAAAATAAAAGAAAATCCTTCTTCTTATTGCTTTGCTGAATGTCGGATTATTTTCAGCCGGAAAACTCTTTTAAGAGACGTTGTTCGAGTTCCAACATCTTCACAATAAATCATTCAAAAATAGCCAGGCGTTTTATGCTTTACAGTTTAGCGTTGAGATGATAGCATTGTGGTCAAAGAAACAAGAGGAGAGTTCACAAAATAGCATTTTAACCATTGCGTAAAACTTTCCCCTGGTTTGTCAGTTTAATTTGCATTTGTTTAATGCTTGAATCAAGTATGGTTAACTCCCCACTTCCCACAATTGCAAGAAGAACAAGTAGATCGATAAAAATGTAGGCCATGATTTTATTTTACGCCTTGCAGCTAAAACTATTGAAATTCGCTGATAGAAAAACTACACTACTATAGACGGTTCTCAAAGTCGGTTAAGTTGATAATGTTGATATATACGTTTGGTGACTAAACAAGCACAGATTGATGGTGTAAAGCCGTTCATTAGGACGTTACTGATGGAGCAGGCGGGTAGCTCTCCAAGGGTTATTGACATTCAAATAAGGCTGGAAAAAATCAAGTGGTCAACGCTGATTTTTCTTGTGATGCGCACAGGTGGCCCAAGCTCACTATCAGATAATGGGAACGTGACCCTTGCTTTATGAGCGGTATTGTGTTACAAAGATTAGATTTATAAAGGTTTGTATGGGAATGCAACGGTTTTGCATCAAAACTTATAAAAATTCGAATGTTATGTGAATAAAATTGACTTACCCTGTTGCTGTGTTGTACTCTTTGTTGTTTGCCTGCTCCTCGGGGCGATTTAACGCGATTTCGGCATCGACACTAAGTTTTGGACAATTGATGGTAGAAATAGTCTACACAGTTACTTTGTTGGTTAACGATTAGACTTTACCGAGAACTTTACTTGAAGAGTTGACGTAGATCAATTAGTCCTATTTGGCTCGTTTTATCCAGACGCTTAAGACCTTATTACAACTTGGACTATAACTAATTATTCCCATTTATCTCGACTTGTCTTAAAAGTAATATATATAGATAGCCCAAGCCTAACAGCGTCGCACTTTGAACAAGCTTAACTAAGGTGAAACTTAAATAAGGTGAAAGGTTGGAAGCACAAGAATTAAGATTGACGAAGGGGCTATTTTCAATTTTAGCAATTCTCAAAAACAGTATTACGCGACCGTCTGCACAGTACATTTTTATAGACCGTACAAAAGTTCACAAAAACAACTTTTCTCTGTCTAGAATAAATAGTACCACTAGTTTCCGAATAAAATACAGTTTATGTTTGTCAAAAATTGCCCGAGAAACTGATTTGAAAATCAAAAATTGCAAAAATACACAAACATATTTGCATAAGGCGACGCGAGTGAAGATAGAACTGTACTATAAAATCAAGTCTTGTTTTGTTTACATAAAATCGCTTTTCAATCTATCTAATGAATGAACAAACACATAAAAATGGACAACACATTCTTCTTTCGAAAAAATTTATTCAAATCTCCATTAGTTTACGTTTAAAAGCAAAACGCGTACCATGTAATTATAGCTCATCGAGTTCAAGCTTTCTTCGATGAAATTCAAGAGATAGGCACGTTTTAAAATCAATTCGCCAAAACTAACAATAACACTAATAACAAGTCACTCACAGATTGATATCAACATAAATTCTCATCGAAAACTGTAATCTGTTTTACCTTTAAGTTCCTCGCTTGCTTGGAAATTCAAATCTCCGCTTCTGGTTCTGAAATCATCTCCCGCATTGATAAAAATGTAATACATGAAGTTCCTCGAAGCAAGATTTTATCCCTGAAAGCTCGTCTTTTTCCACTAAAGCGGCTTCTGAGTATACCTTAATTGGTATCCCTTGAGTAGCAAACCGCGAAAAAATGCAGGAAAATAACGAGTTTAATTCTCCGCTAGGCACAAGAAAACAACTAAAGTGTTTACCGAGCTCACGGTGTGTGGCCGCGCGAAAAACAAAGCCTTGCTTTCAAGATCCCGGATGTTGTTCCAACACGGCGGGCGCCGGCGGGCGGACACGCGCCCGCGAAACATTCCGCTAGCCATGACCATGAAAAATCTTGGCGTAGGTTCTATGAGTATGGAGCTGCGCAGCCAGGCCTTCGGCCTGGCAAGTGCTCCGCTATTAGCTGTTATCTACGTCTTTGTCGGAAAGAAATGAGGGGGAAAGTCTTCACTGTAGACAATAAATAAATATTTTAAATTACTGGGGCGCCTGTATCGGCTCATAATCAGTTTACTAGCTTTTGTATATGTTCAACACTGATGCCTCTCAGATCACAGGTAATGCTAGCAACGGTAAAGTACATTACTGTGAACGAATCAATCACAAAAAGAGGGGGCACGAGGGTACTGGCGTCATAAACCCAGAAAAAGCTTTTCGAGTATTCTCCCAACATACCAAATGGGTTTATGACGCTGGTAAACTCATAGAAAATGCGTTCTATTGCTTTTTGAAATAAATATGAAACGTGTTTGTAAAGAGAGAACTTTGTTATAACTTTGTGCCGATCGAGTAGCTTATTCTCATCACTTTCATCAGATGACGCGGAAAACCAATCAAAGCGGCTGAAAGAATGAATGAACTTGACTCACTGCCACTGACAAAGCACTGACAAATTAACGGGTTCAACGAAAGTGACGAAAAGTTTTAGCCAAATAAAACGGACCTCCTGTATTATTTCATTTGCATTTTTTACCTGGTTTTGATTATTTTGGATCAATTTGGACGGTTTTAACAGGTTTTGAAAAAGTTCAGAAATCCAAGATATCGGATCCAAAGTTTCGGCTGTGCAGAACTGATTGTGCAATTCCCACGTCATATGACGTCATCGTTCAATGGTGCGGACCACAGAGGAAACATGTACCCTCCAGGTTTCATTGTCATAGCCTTAATGCTCTTGAAATTATGAGGGGGATCACGAACTAAAAAAAAACACTGCAGGCAAAACAGAGTTAAAGGATTTGTCAGTTTAAAAATTTAATGGTCCCAAATTGATGGCTTCCCCTTGTCGAGTCGAGACTCAGAATGGTAAATTTGGTCTCCCTGTAATTCTTCTAAGAACACAGACTTGCTTTACCATTATTAATGCTTGTCAGAACATTATTGATTATAGTACATGTATACCGAATTACTTGTAGCTTGGATACAAAGATGGAGCTCCCTTAAAAGTGGAAGATGTCTGCAAATTTAATCAATTACGTACATTATTATGGAACACAGACTATTGACAAAGCAGTGGAAGCTTTAGGAGTAGAGTAATCATCCTTTTTTGTGTTAAGTTCAAAAGTCTGTTTAACAAATAGATTCCATTTGGCCGTGTGTCTGTTCAGTTATAGATCACAGATGACGTCAAAATGTGGTAAGAACAAAAAAGTGGCTCACGAGAAGCAGGCGAGTGTGTCACTGAGGCAACTAAATTTTGCGATTTGCTGAACAGTCGTAAAAATCGCAAAGTTTGGTTGTTGCAAATATTAGCAGCCTTAACCCTCGGACGTACAAGCAACCACCCCTTAAGGTTTTTCTTCGATATTTTCAAGACCATTAAAGATTAGCACATGCTGTTTTCAGTAGCTGTTCATTTATCCTTGAGACACATTTTGGTATAGTTTGGCGACAACCGGTTGCTATGGTAACGTCATTTTTGAAGAAAAATGCGTGTTTTTCACCGTTTTTCAGCGTAAAAACATATAAAATGCTACAAAACGCATCAAAATGTTTAAGTGTATGTTATTTTGCAACTCTAGCAAACAATATTTGCAATTTCCGCATTTTTCCGATAAATTTGAATTTTTAGTAAAATCCAAAATGACGGCCATCTTGTCAGCCATTTTGTATGACGTTACGGACCCCCAGCAGCGCCTCAACCCATAATATTTACGTTATCTTGTAGGGCACATCGTAGGCTATCTATTAGATGTAAAATGTTTCCGAAATATTGCAACATCGCAAATACCCAGGGGAGTTGCAACACCACCCCCCCCCCCCCTTGTACCACGGTTGGGGTATAAGTTTGCGTGAACGTCCGAGGGTTAATTAAGGTATGCTAATCTAAAAGCCAAAACAACCACGGAATTAGCTACAGACACTTTCCATAATTTGACACAATAAACTGAGCATGCATTAAACATTTTAATGTCAAACTATTAACTGATTTTTAAAAATTAAAAACTGCTTATGGTTTATACTAAAAACTGTTATTCCGCATTTTGCTTTTCTATTCAAAAACCTTCTACTAGCATTATAAAGAACTCTGCGAGTATTATAATTGGGATTTTAAGGATTTATAATTTTGTGATTGTCGTTAATTTGAAAACATAAAAATTGAGTTGATAAATGTTGTTTGGGTCGCAGAGTTTATAAGTGAAGGTGAGCAAGAAACTGAACGTATTTATTTTGTATTTGAGGGTTACATTTTTAAAATAAGTTTGACACAATTTTTAATACGCGGTTAGTTTGTTACATTTGAAGTGCCACAGGAGATAATATTTAATAATGGAAAATTTTTATGATGTTGAGGTCTTATTTGGGAACATTTGTGTCGGTGGTGTTTTTCAATTAGGATATGTAGCAACAGAAGAATCTGTGAATTTTAAAATTGTGGTGTTGAGATCTGTGTTTTATGGAAAGTTATTATAATCTTGTATATTTGAAAGGGCTGAAGATTGAAGGCAAAAAGGTTGGTTTAATTTAATATGTTTTCCATATAGAGGTTTCCATATTTATTTATGACTAAGAAAATCTGACAAGCGTAATCACAGTCCTGTCCGAGTCCTTGCCTGTTGAACCACTATGTTTTGTAACTACTGCGCCTGCGCAGCAGTAACTATTGCCATCATCTGACATTCTCGACCCCAGAGCCCTTCTCTTTTGCGCATGACCGAGACGCGCGCGGCCTACTCCCCCCCCCCCCCCCCCCAAAAAAAAAAAAGGCCGAGAGCTCTGAAGTCGAGAATGTATCGTCCGAGTTTTCCAATGTAAAGCCTGCCGTACACTTGAGGAAAGTGCTGGGCAAAATTCCTCGCGAGGTAGTTAGCTCAGCTGTTTCCTCAAGTGTGCGCTGGAGTTTTTGTGAGTTTTTTGCCTTGCGAGGTCGTGAGGCAAATATCTGTCGTGTTTGATATTTTTTGCCTCGCGAGACAAATTCCTTATCGTGTGCGGGAGCCGCGAGAATCTGGCTGAGCCAAATGAATCGATTAGCCTATAAAATTGCATGGCGAGCTCACGTGATTTCCAGCTCGACATTCAAGATGGCGGACAGGAGTGTTTGTTTTTTCGTTTCGTTTTGTTTTGTTTTGTTTGGGACAAATGTATTGATATAAGACTCCAAGACCATAGCCCCAGTCATACCAAGGGTAAGACACACAAATCTCCGGCCTTCCCCCTTTCCTCGCACGCCCTTCGCGTTCTCGCGCGCCTGAATTCTCCCCACTTCCCCTTGGAACGCCTGCCTCGCAGGCTGCTGAGCATATTGAACCAAGCAATAAAGTGGTCCATGGCCAAAAAAGGCAGGTTTCAATGATGGTGAAAAGAAATGAAATCTAAAGCTAGAATTGCCCTCGGCTGTCGCCTCGGGCAACTCTTACGCTTCTTTCGTGCTCTCTAAACTTCCCGCGTGCTCCATAATTCGATAGTGCACGCTAATGCATGAACCAATAGGCCATTTGCACGATGGCGTCATTTGACTACAACTACCAGAATTCATTTCGTTTTTTCTTTCTTATTTAAATTTTGTAATCCCAGTGCGGTTTAAATAACAATAGCCCTAATTTGCACTACAAAACAAAAAAAATGAAGGATTCAGGTAGTTGTAGTCATATGACGTCGTCGTGCAAATGGCCTATTGTTAAAAAAGTACGTTCGTACATTAGTTCATCATACGGCACTTGTAGTGTTCGTACAATTCAAGTTTATAGTACGTACGGCACTTACCCTATAGTACGCAGTACGTTCGTAGAAGTCAGTTTCGTTATTTATCTTGGCTACAATTCCTTTACAAGTTAGTACTTTAGTACGTTAGTAAGTTAGAATTTTATCTTTCTTCGTAATTGGAACGTTAGTACGTTCGTGCATTGCTTTATACCTTTTCTTTGTAATTAGTACGTTAGTACGTTCGTGCATTGGTTCATACGGTACGTAGGATAAAGCAGCTAGCTGTCTTATTGGGGCTCTGGACGCGTGTAATAGTACGTTAAGTCCACGTACTAATAAGGAAAACACAAAACGGGGCTCCTAAAACGGGCAGCATATGATAATATGCCATGCCCATTTCAGGAATGAGATTCTGTTATTTTTACTTAGTACGCCTGAACAAAGTACTTTACTCAAAACTAAAGGACAGTGACAACGTGGGAGATTTAGAAATGGTATGCTTCAAAAGACAAACACAATTACTTGAGGTTATCAATAAAGAGCGCGGCAACTTTAGTTGAAAGTAATTTATGTTTTAGACTTCCGCAGAGTCGCTCTCTAACAAAACTGAACCTCGGAATGTTCCATAAGCTTAAATTTAAGTCCATTAAAGTACATTTAAGTCCATTCATGGAATCGATCCATCGAAGACTCGTTCGGTGGCAGTTTCAGTCAGATGGAATGCTTATGCATTTTGTGTGTTAGTTATGTGTGAATATTTTACGTCAATGTTGCAAGGTAAAAAGTCTGAACACAAGCCATCTATGTAGCATAAAACTATTCTAATTATTTGTCTTTTTCACGAAGCAAAATGCTAAAACTAACTTTCTTCCTCGGCTATATTGCGAGGGGGGGGGGGGGGGGGGGGGGGATAACACCCTCAGTCGCTTCATGCAGTAGAAACCGGGTTAAGCCCGGTATTTGTCAGCCATTAGGCTTGTGAAGGCTTACCCCCCCCCCCCCCACCCCCTCAATTTAATTAATTAAACCTTCATTTAGATTTTCTTCCTTTAAGGTGCTATTTGCCATGATGTTGAGGACTCTTTGAGCCGTTTACCTACACAATGTACGAGCAATGAAACTCGGGTGTCGTGGGTCTTTTGCTTCAATTTCTTTGTTAAAGTTATCATGAAACAACCATTTTTTCCCGGTTAAAGACCTCGACCAAGGCCTTAAACTAATTGCGTAATAGGCACCACACCCCTCAACAACATCGCGTCGCCTGTTCAAAGATGTAAACTTTATTCGAAATTTATCAAACACTGCATTAACAGATTAAGAAATGGAAAAAATTTAAATGCGCCTTAGCGTTTTTTGATTAAAACAGTATAATACACAGTAAGGTAACTTTTTTACATGAGAGCGCTTGATATAACAACTTGATATGTGCAAAACACTTTCGGAATACATTGTAACTGGCATGGATAACGATCTCCAATATTCACTATTGTGTCATATATTGTAGTCTCGCTTTAGACACAACCAGCGTTAATAAATTATTTACTAAATATCTCATCTAAAATAAGGCGAATCAAAGTACAAAAATATACCTATAAGGTACAAAATTATGTAACGTTTAAAAGGGCACTGTCATGCTTGTTTCATGCAAAACTGATACTTTTTAAAACTGATTCCTTACGTTTCTAGCCAGCACGATTTAATTAGTCAAAGAAACCTTTTGAACAAAGGATCAGTGCATTTGGCGCCTACGTGAGTTGTTAGTTTATCTAGGTACGGGCCAACAATAAATGTGCCTCAGTACTCGTACTTGCAATTCGGCCTCGAAATTAAGGAATCTGTCACGTATTTACAACGTTTAATGCAGAATTGGCTTGAATTATGTGTAGTAGTTGTTATTTTAGTATTTTAAATATTTTTTTCCAAGCAATGGAAAGATTTGCGCAATCATATCGTATTACACTCTCTCTAATACACAATGCACATGAACAGGACCAATGAGAGCGCACGAACACAAAACCAGCGGATCAAACAAGTCTTGCAACTCTGGTGATTGCGTGTTTCATGTATCACATGGTCAAGTGTTAAATGTATGAGCAGATGCCTTCTGCAAAGAAAAGTTCCTTTTTGCCAGCCACTCACTAGACTTGGTGACTACCTGCAACTTAATAACAAAATACGTTTTTGTTGGTGGGGGTGGGTTTAATAACATGTAAAATTCATACACGTATTTTAAAAAAATACTACTTTTATCATCTGCTTCCACAACAAGGACGACTTATTCGGTCATTCCTAACTCGGGACCCAATATCTCATAGAACACTCGCGTTCATTGTCTAACGCTTACTTAGCCACGGTCTTTTGGACCGTTTCTAAGGTACATTTCTAGAGAGAAGAAGGTCTAAATCTTAGTCAACGTCTTAGTATTGTTTACTTCCTCTTTAAAAAGAGAATAACCGTTGGTTAACATATTGAGCTCGGGCGATTATTATTATTATTATTATTATTATTATTATTATTATTATAAGTAGTAGTAATAGTAATTGGACTGAGTGGAGTATAATTAAGGGAGTAATGGGGCAAGTAATTTCAAATGGCGCGAGGACGATTTGAAATTGCCACCACGATTACTCCTAAATTATACGATACGAAATTCAAATACTAATTAATCGCATTAACAACAAAATTCGAGATTAAAAAGTCTATGTGGACTTTTTTGTACTCAAAACGTCAAGGATATTTTCTCTTTAAGTGCACCTGATTGACGCGCGCGCAACATAGGTGTCCATGATATACAGCTAACCAACTACAAAAAGTTGTAATTGGATAGCTGTGACCACGAGGTGACCACGCGCCAATTGCGTAAGAAATAGGCGCGGATGACCATTCGCAATCGAGAATTTTGTTATTGCCACAATTATTATTATTAAGAGCGTCTGTCTGAGAAAACCAGGCAGAGGTCATGAATCGGGGTCCGCCGATTCCTTCCTCATTTTGCCAGTTTGAAACATTCGATAAGTGATGTTGAAAGGCAGCATGCTTAGTTTTTAAAAGCTTTAAGTTTCCGAGATCCGACCACCCCTCCCCCCCCAAAAAAACCGGCCCGTAGGGTCAGAAAATCCCTTGATTTTGACGACTCGAGACGACCGTGACATATGCAACGCGTAAAGCATTTTCTCGTCTCCCAAAGACTTCTAACTGCAGGATTTTATTAAATGGAACTATAAACTCTTATTCTCTGCCACCAGAGCCTTGATTAACCCTCGGAAGTACAAGGAGGAGGGTGGTTGCCACCCCCTTAAGGTTTTTCTCCGATATTTTCAAGACCATTTACGATTCGCACATGCCGTTTTCAGTAGCTGTTCATTTATCCTTAAGACACATTTTGGTAAAGTTTGGCGACAACCGGTTGCTATGGTAACGAGATATAACGTCATAAGTAACATGTGGTCAACCCATTTTTGAAGAAAAAAGCGTGTTTTTCACCTTTTTCAGCGAAAAAACATATAAAATGCTACCAAAAGCATCATAATGTTTAATTGTATGTTATTTTGCAACTCTAGCAAACAATATTTGCAATTTTCGCATTTTTCTGATAAATTTGAATTTTTAGAAAAATCCAAGATGGCGGTCGTGTTGGCGGTCATTTTGGATGACGTCACGTTCCCCCAGCAACGCCCCAACCCATAATATTTACCTTATCTTGTAGAGCACATCGCGGGTTGTCTATTAGATGTAAAATATTTCCGAAATATTGCAACATTGCAAAAACCCAAGGGGGGGGGGGGTTGCAACAAATCCCCCCCCTTGTTCCACGGTTGGGGTATACGTTTGCGTGTACGTCCGAGGGTTAAAACATTCTCAGTTCAAGATACGAGAATCAAATTTGCAGGTACGCAAAGACAATATTTGCAGATATTTATTCAACCCCATTTTTACAACTGGTTTTCTCAGAAAGGCGGCGGCTTTTTTTGCGAGAAAAAGAGTTCAATATCTTCATCACCATCCCGTCTTTCTGTATCACAAAACAAAACATTGGGATCTATAAAATCTGAAGAGATTTGTGCATGCATTTCAGCCGAATTCTCAACAAAATTACCGAACAATTTGTCACGTCACACTTCAAAGTCACGGACTCTTAGTAGTCACCTAATTTCAAATAACTTAAGGGGTTGAATGTTTGAAATAATAACAACTACATTACTCATTTTACCTAAAAGGAATAATGATATGATTAGGAGAATAAGATTTCCTTAATTTTTGCGAGAACGTGAAAAAAACTTTTGTTACATTTCGTGACGCTTGAAAAGGCCCGATGTTGTAACGGGAAAGAGTTTCGCAAGGGGGCACAGGGGACCATCTGTAATAAACATTTAATGTTCGAGTTATGGATAGCCTGTGACATCCGCCTCCTCCCCTCAGAAAAAATCGGGGCCAGAGAGAGCGGATGTCACAGGCAAGTTAGGGATCGACCATTTTACTTCTGAGGGGACACCGCCAAATCCTGCAACTGCAAAACCCCGACTTAAGGCTTGGTATATTTATAGCAAAAAAATTCCTGCAGCAACACAGAAGTCTCAGAAGTCTAATGGTCCTAATGGTTCGCCCTTTAGGAAACTAAACGACTGTTGCGCCTTGTACTAAGATTTTGTCCTCTTTTCTGAATAGGGTTAAAAGAAACTGAAATAATCTACCCGACGGGATTTGCTGCTGTGAAAATCGATATGAAGTTTCAATCGCGATATTTCAATATTTGACTGACTGTGCGTGCGACGCGCCTTACCGCGAGCACGTAACAATTGTTTTTCACAAGTTTGCACCATATCACAAGCTAACTCTTATAATCATTTTCGTAACTGCGGATACGTGGCAAAACAAAGTGAATAAAATCTTCATATTTTTCACTAACTTTACACTCAGGCTCCTTAAACACGAAGCGACATTACATTTGACCGTCCTCAACTTCGCGAGGAGGCGTGTCCGTCAATTGAATTCGCGCTTCCTGATTGGCTAACTTGTAAGATATATTTTGTGGCGCGTCGCACTGTACACTGTGAACAATTAAGAATCTAATTCGTCATGAAATCGCTATTTTAAAACAGTTTATTCTTGATGAATAGGGCGCTAAATTATTAACCCAAACGGTACGGTACGAATGTCACTTTTTAGGTCCAGATTGTATACTCCCCAGATCTAAAGGCAAGGTCTCGGCGGTTCCACGTTTCTTCAATTAGGTGAAAAGAACATCTGACTTGCGTTATGCATAAAATATACTGTAAGCTGTTTTTTGGTCCCGCACTTTGACCCTATCTTATAGCGTGCTAGATGAACACGATTTTACCAGCTCTTCTATGCTGTCGATGTATGTACTCTTCCTTTGTCGATTCCCAGTACTTGTTGAAGCAAAATTTGCACAAATACCCTTCAGTTCTACAACTTTCAGGTTTTTAAGTTGTTTGGCCTTAGCCATAAGGCAAATGTCACGACCTTCAAACTTGAGTGGGTGTTCAAGATCCACTTCACTGTATACACTGTCTCTGAGGTCCATGGTAACACAATGATCCTCCCAGGTCCTTAAGTCCTCATTGTCAAGGCAGTCCTCCTCGCCTACTGTAATTGCTCGAGCTTCATTGCTCTTCTGTACTGCTGACAACCGAGAGAAATAGCTGGTCGTGCGGTTTTCCATTCTTCTGGTGAAAACAGTGGTAGTCCCTTCGAGTCTTTGGTATTTTGCATCTCCTTTGAAACCTCTGTTGAGTTAGCCTTTTGCCCACTAACTAGCCCTTCATTAAATTTGGCTATCAAAAATACCTTGACAATCTCTGAGGTCTTGCTTGCCGTTTTCTGGCTCTTTAGCGCCCAGCCTTGTAACGGAACTTCACTGTCACTACACGATGAAAGAAGTGTCATCTGGTTGTGCTGATTTAGAGGACTCGCCTCTCCTTGCAACTACTTCGCTGACATGTTGGGCCCATTTCCTTCTCACGGTATCATACACTGTTTCCCGTTTTAAAACCAGATTGTGTACTCCAGTATACATATGAGCCTGGGCTTCGTTTTCGCTTCCAAAGGTCAGCACGCAACCAGGCGTATCACAGAAAAACACTTCACTTCTTGCTGTTCGCTCTTCTGCACGCGGCCATAAGACATTTCCGGACTGCTGACCTGCACCAAATGGTTGCAACAACTTCATCCCAGTTTTTGGTTGTGATGTCATTCCTTCATATGACACCAGTTTACCAGGACCTATATTATATGCACACCAAACTCGAATTCCATCTTCTGTAAACTCAAAGTTATTAAACTTGCTGATTCCTTTGAGTTTATTCGACCCACCAGTTTCATTCATTGGATCTATGGCTGCTACAGCTGCTTTACACCCCTTAACACCTGCGTGGGACTCGAGTGCTTCCTTCATGTCGCTGGCAGTGACCACATCGTGCTTCTCATTGACATATCTTCTGATATGCGCCTTCATAGGGGCGATTTTTCTGTCACAAATGTCTTTTCCCGCCTGAGGCTCAGAAAAGTCGTATCGTCTGATCTTTATTCTTGTTCTTGCAGCAATAGCTGGGATAGCAAACAACAAGGGTGCGTTATGATAGCAGGCACCATTGTCTGAGCGCAGATAAGCTACTGTAATGGATGGATGCTCATCCTTAATGGTCTCCAAAAGACTTTCAATTATTGAAGCAACAGCAAACCAGTCCTGTTTGCAATGTTCAAACAAATGAACGTAGCACGTCACAGAATAGTTCTCATCTTGTTTCCTGATCACTGAACTTACGTGCCAGTTCTTCCCTCTCTTTCCAAAAAAATCCCTGAGCTGCTCTCTGTAGTGGAGTGGTAAGAATTTCATCGCCCAATCCATAACAATGAGACAGTTATTACCGTTGAGCTTACAGATGACATCTTGTTTTGCCATGTCTTGGTTGACAGCGCGCAGATTGTGTGCCTTCCAGGAAGCAATAGCCTCTTGGGCCTTATCGTGCTCAAATTTTAGTTGGGTTTTATTTAGGGCATCCAGATTTGGATTGTCTGTCTCCATCATCTATTTTTACTCGAATTTCCTTCTCAGGCATGTTAAGGCATGGTTTTAAGCCTAATTTGCATAAAATCTGAAAACTATCATAACTTTGCGGAAATTTGCCGTAACACGCCCAAACTTAGCAACCGTATAAAACTTGATGACCTTAACTCATTCTTAGCTTAAAGTGTCGAATGTTTGGGTCACGTGACCTGTAAATGATAATTAACGACCAAAATATTCAGAGTAAAATGGGGAACACAAAACGAAATATAATTAAGTCGGTTTAGGTCTTATACTTTTAAATCCTAAAACCTCATCATGAATTAGCCTTGTATGGTTGTATCTGTTATTTCTATTAGAAGTTATTAAGCTATTTATTTAGTCACGTGACCTATTTCCGTTAATTGTAGCGTTCCTATTTAACATGGACACGATTAAAAGGCTAATTCATGAAAAGCCTTTTAGATGTAAAAGATCGATACCCGATAACGTTTATTTATATTTCATTTGGTGTTCCCCATTTTACTCCGAATATTATTTCCCTTTAATTATTATTTACAGGTCACGTGACTCAAAAGTTCGACACTTTGAGGAAAAAACGAGTTCAAGTCATTACGTTTTATACTCTTGCCAAGTTTGAGATTGTTAAGGCAAATTGTCGTAAAGTTAGGATTTTTTTTCAGATTTTATGCAAATTAGTCTTCAAACCATGCCTTAACATGCCTGAGTTAACGACCTTTTCAATTCCACGGCAAGAATCACAAGGAATTTCATGGACATGATTGCAAGTACCTCTAAATGAGGGAGTCAGTAGGATTACTGAACGCGTGTGCAGTGCAATGGTCAGCACACCTCTCATCCTTATTCACGTGCAACCTGAAGTCAGCTTTGAGGTATATCTTGCCGTCTGTCAGTTGCTTCTTGGTTTCCTTCTCCCAGTTTGAACTCGCAGCTTGTACATTTCGTAGGGTATCCGTAATGCTTTCTAGACACTCAAACCCTTGAACACCCTCAGTGGTTATGTAATCCAGGCCATGCAACGACTTCTGCATGGAAGCTGAACAGACTTCTAAAATTCTAAATAGAGTTCTTTCAATGTCACCGCAGTAAGCCAGATATTGCGCAATAAACCTCGATGGAATAAGAGTTCTTATTACTGCGGGTATTACAGCATGACCACCACTATCAAGCTGTAGGTTTCTAGTTCCGTATGCAACGTCTTGTATGAAACATGGCCTTGATATGTAGTCAAGGAAGTGATCTGTATTCACTGGATCGAGTCTTGTGCGATAAATCGGTCGTTCTATTAGAGGCTGGTCTTCACCCACATCTATGGCATGCCGACAAGCTTGATCAATGCACCACTTAGAAAGACCAGGGATCATTTCTTGAAGATCCGTCTTACTAAAGTCATTGGCAAAAGGTGAGAGTACTTGCCGCTTTGTGTGCCAGTTTTCGGCGTCGTTATGAGCCGAAATTAATGTATCAACAAGACCAGTGTCCAACCGTTTTTTCTTTGCAGCTGGTGCCTTTGCGGCGTCATCTTGGACTTCTCGCTCTTCTCGAAGACGACTCCACAAAACTTCTTTTTGTCCTGGAACAACGACAGATAGTACCGATAGAAAAACCTCCTTCACTTTGCGTTTGTAATAGTATTGCTGTGACATTGACACTTCCTCCCATGAAGTATTCAATGTCGATGCAACTGGGCTGTAGCGATCCTCAGTAAGTTTTTTTTTTTAATTCTGACTTTATTGACAAACAAGAAAAAATATTACAATGTGACATTTAAATTACACAACAATACAGACAATAGGGTGAACAGATAAACATATAGATGATACATGCATTCTACGACTATATCATTTATTACCGAACTATATTAACTCAAATAAAAGGGGTAAGTATCCATTTCTTTTTAACAAAATCCTTCTTACTTATACATTTTTCCGTTTCATATTTACTTATAATTTTGTGTCGGAATCCTTCAATCTTTGGAAGAATTTGATTTCTTCTACAATTCCATAGAAACAGTTTCCAATTATTATAAAGTAGTTTAGCAATCTAAGCAAAGGGCTTGTAGTAACATTTATAATTCCAAGCAAAACATTTTGTAGAGTAAGGTGAACTTGCTGATTTGAGAGAAGGCACCAATAGGATTCGAAATCATTCCAAAACTTCTTGGAATGAGAGCATAAGTAGAGCAAGTTATATAGCGATTCCAATTGGGTTTGACAGAAAGTACATAAATCATTCGTTCTGAAACCTATTTTGTATAACTTGGTGTTGGTGTAAAGAATTGAATTAAGTACTTTATACTGGAAGGCTTTAACATAAGATTCAATTGCAACGCAATGGGGTAATTTGAAAACTAGTCTTAATTGTTCAGTTGAGATAAGAAAATCATTTTGTAGCTTATTAACAATGTTAGGAAGTTGTGCTTTGTTCCTAACCAGTAACTTATAGTAATCTTTCGACTTCTTTATCGTCGCATCAAATATACCATTGTCGATCAAGAAAGATGGAGAAGTTATAGGTGGGGACAGATATTTAAATTTTAACGATGACGGTATGGACTGCCGAAGGCCTGCCCATTGAAGAATGTTGGACTTCTTTATTTTGTTTGAAACAGTATTATAAGAATCGGTAATGTTCAAATTGAATAAAAGATCATGAATATAAATAATACCAGACTCAAAGTAATTTTTGTAGTAGACAGGTTTTTTATCTATTCTTATTTCTTCATTATAGTCTGGGAGCAAATGTCATAAAATAAGGTCCCGTGGGAAGTTCGTGCTGAAAGCAAGCACCTAGTGTAAAAGTGTTCACTAGGGCCTAGTGAACATGAAAAGTTTTGGTGCCAGCTTTGAAAATTGCTCAGACGGATTTTAAGGGGGGGTTTAATTTTGACCTATAAATCCCGGCATGGAAACGAGGCTAAAACACATAATTCCCCATAACTTTGTTAAAAATAGACAAAAATGCACCAAACTTGCTCACATTATCAAGTATAATCCTCCTGGCTGATTCATGGTAATTAGCATAGGTCACGTGACCTTAAGCATGAAAACGAGGCTGGAACACAAAATCTATTATATTTCTGTCCAAAATAATCCCAAACACGCCAAACTTACTAATCTCAGCCAATTAGACATCTCACATCGATTGATGTCACTTTGCAGTGTCACGTGACCCCAACATGAAAGCGAGGCTGTATTTTAAAATATCTTATTACTTCATAGGTGATCACATCATGAGCATTAATACGCTGTAGTTTGTATAGAGTGTTTTCACATGACGTCATAAAAATTAAAAAATCTAAAGTATACATCCTACAAAGCTGTTTCTAACACAGTATGTGGATACCAATGTTATAATCTTCCACAAAATGTTTCAAGTTTTAACGATGTTTCGTTTTCGATTTATAAAGGTTGTAAATGTGTCACGCAATTCGTCACGCTATTTCAGATAAGCCGTGAAAATAAACAAAATTAAACTAGTTGAAAGTTATTAATGAATTATAGATGCTTATAAGCCGATTTCACGCCTCTTATAGTGAATATAATATTTTGTGATAAGATTTTTGGTGTTATTAAGACTTTAAAGTCTTTAAATTTTTGGCCGCCATGTTGGTGTTGCTAAGTGGGACACCAAGATGGCCGCTCCATACATTTCTTACTAAAAATGTCAATACTCATTCGCCTATAACTCTTGAATGAAATGCTCTTGCGCTTCAAAATTTGGCCCAGATGTGTAGTTTTAAACTCTTTACAATTCCATAAACATTTTGGAATCGAAAACTGCTTCTGAATTTTGATATGATGTCAGTGAAAACACTCTATAGCATTAAAATGCTATATGAACTACAACGTATTAAAGCTATATGAAGTACAGAAATTTAAATAAAGAAATATCTCAAAACATTCTTGTAAATGCCTTATAATATAACTATAATATATAACTATAATATGAAGTAATAGCTTCGATTTTATGATGGTTTTTAAGTTGTTTAAGTTGAGCCTGAAATGTAGGTCAGCGGTAATTATCATCATTTTGGATGTCCGCCATGTTGTACTTACAGACATCACAGTGTTTGTAGTATGACTGATTTTGGTCGGTCTAACGTCCCTATAGATTTTAACTTATGCGTTATCTGCCAAGAAAAAGATGCAGCCAATCTTGGTGAAAATCCAACTTCCCATCAAAAGCTTTTAGAAGCCTTTGAAGAACGTTCAAAATACGAGGACATCAACTCCAAAACATCGTGGCTTGCTTTGAAGATCTACCACTAGAAGAACTTCAAGAAAAAGCGACTTGGCATAGGTCGTGCTACCAAGAAACCACCCACTCAGGAAAGATCAAAAGGGCAAAAGAGAGGTTTGATAGAGTGGTTAGAGGGTCAAATGAAGCTAGACGATCAAGATCTTCACCAATCCCTTTTCACCAGACCTGAACACCAACACTGATCTGTACAACTTGGTGACAAAAGTTGTGATGAGCGAGAAAACCAAGAAAGATCTTGTTAATCAGGGTGAAGAAGGAAGAAAACTCTTCAAGTCTTTCGTAGAAGATAGGATCAAGACAGGAAAGATCAACCTCTGGACTCCTGTAAAGAAGCGCAATCTTCTTACCTGGAAAACGAGTGCTAAGGTCATCAAAGTCAAAGCTGAAGACAAGATCATTGAGTTAAAGGAGGACAGAAATCTGTTTGCTCGTTTGGCGATGGTGTGCAAGAGCCGCCCCGAAATTGACATCCAGGAGGCTGTTGGCTTATATGAGTTCACTGTAGTCCCAAGATCTTTGTTTGCACCAGATGGTACCATGTTACACTGTTCTTATAAGAGTGCCCTTATGCATATCCTAGAGAAGGCAGGAGGCCCTATTACTTATAAACATGAAAACACTGTAGGCTTCAAAGTCGCAATCGTTGATGGCCGAGGTCCAATCACTTGACAAACCAGAGTGGATCAAGACCTGTAGAGACTTGGCTGAACATTTCACGAATCGCTTGTTTGCAAAGTATAACGATTTACAAGAGCTTCACATAATGTTCGACAGATATGATGTACCAACCTCACTGAAATCAGCAACACGAGTCAAACGACAAGGTGGCCATGATCCTATTTATTATCGCATCACTGATTCTACCCACATTGCCAAGGTGCCTATGAAGAAGCTTCTCGCTCATCCAAAGACCAAAGATGAACTTACTACATTTCTCGCAAAGAAAGTGAAGGATAATGCTAATGGGAGACAAGTCGTTGTGGCATGGGGAACAGAATGTGGGCAACGCACAGAGACGTCAGGCATTTACGAAGTACCCAGGAAGAAGCAGACACCAAGATAATTTTGCACGCCCTGGATGCCTCTGCCCAAGGTGCTACCCATCTCTCTATATATTCTCCTGACACTGATGTTCTTGTGTTGGCTCTCCGACGGTATCCAGATTTGTGCTCGAACTCTTGTTTTGTTACTGGGACCGGCAGCAATCGTAGAGTTATTAACTTGAAGTCAATCGTAGAAGCCCTTGGGCCCACTAAGACGGTGCACTGCCAGCATTTCATGCGTTGACCGGAGCAGATGTTACTGGGAGTTTCTCTGGAAAGGGAAAGGTCACTTGCTGGGATGAATTTGATATTGCCAGCACTCCTATCCAGCAAGCTCTTGCTAACCTCGGTTGTGGGGAACAGCCAGACCAAGACACAAGAAGTGGAGTGGAACAGTTTGTTTGTCAAATGTACCAACCAAAGACAGACATCAAAACTGTCAAAGCCCTTAGATGGTCTCTCTTTAGGAAAAATCAGGCTGAGTCTGAGAGGTTACCGCCCACACAAGCTACCCTTCACAAAGCAATCCTGAGAGCGCACTATCAACTTCTTGTTTGGAACAATGATCATGTAGCAAACCCGGTGTTGCCCTCACCAGAAGGCTATGGATGGCAAGATGAAGATGGAAAGTGGGTACCGGTCATGACAAACCTTCCACCAGCTCCAGAAGCGATTATACAGCTCGTCCGATGCAAGTGCGCCAAGTCCCGTTGTTCCAACAACTGTTGTCAGTGTCGAAAAGCTCGACTTGTTTGTACTTACCTCTGCCTGTGCTCTGAAGATTGCGAGAATGAGTATGCTGAAAGTGATAATGAGTATGATGAAGACGAAACTGAACAGGAAATTCCGTAGGAATGGATAACGGAACAATGTATATACATGTACATAAAACTTTCATGACTGTACATATAAAGCATCTATCCTTGTTTCATTATACATGTGATGACATTGATTGTAGGAACAGTATCATAAATTGGTATCACCCTTGATAGTGTGCAAGTTTGGCAAGATAAGGACAGTCTTAATTCAGAGAAGCCTGAACAGTATTTATCTTAGCCTCGTTCCTATGCTTTGGATCAAGTGACAACGATTAATTGTAGATTTTATCAGGTATCTAAACACGGATAACCAGATATGCATCTGCTGTGTAATGGCCAATATGCATTTGGCTTAGAACAATGACATTCTAAACGAAGGTTACGAAGCGATAACATATTTTGTAGTTCAGCCTCGCTTTCATGTTGGGGGTCACGTGACACTGCAAAGTGACATTAATCGATGCGAGATGTCTAATTGGCTGAAGTGAGTAAGTTTGGCGCATTTGGGATTATTTTGGACAGAGATATAATAGATTTTGTGTTCCAGCCTCGTTTTCATGCTTAAGGTCACGTGACCTATGCAAATTACCATAAATCTGCCAGGAGGATTATACTTGATAATGTGAGCAAATTTGGTGCGTTTTCGTCTATTTTTAACAAAGTTATGGGGAATTATTTGTTTTAGCCTCGTTTCCATGCCAGGATTTATAGGTCAGAATTTAACCCCCCCTTAAAATCCGTCTGAGCAAGTTGCAAAGTTGGCACCAAAACTTTTCATGTTCACTATGCCCTAGTGAACACTTTTACACTAGGTGCTTGCTTTCAGCACGAACTTCCCACGGGATTACATTTGCTCCTAGACTATTATTCCAAATGATATTTTTCCAGTCATCTTTTGAAGCAAAGGTTTCTCGGAATTCTGACCACCACACCAGGAATTCACGGTAAAATTGACTTTGAATTGTACATGTGTAGTCAGGAATCTTATAATTGCAACTAAAAAAAAGAGACCTCCGAAGGATTTCAGTTGATATTGCAGGTACCTCTTCCAAGTTCCATCAATACCGTTAAATATTCGTCTCAACCAAGCCAATCTTAATGATTTGATGAAACAATCTAGATCAATCATTTTCAACCCCCCTTCCTCGTATTCATTGATTACTGAAATTCTTGTCACCTTGTCAGTGCCTTTCCATAGGAATTTAAATAATAATTTATTTAATTCTGAAACTAACTCCTTAGGTGTGGGCAGTAGTGAACAAACATAAACAAACTTTGGAATGAGAAAGGATTTAATTATAGTCACCTTGCCATAAGTCGACAGGCCTCTGGAGGACCAGATATTAATTAACTTTTTTATAGAATCCAATCGTTCAATAAAATTCTTTTCTTTAAGCAATTTTTGGTCATAAGTGAAGTACACTCCCAGCGCTTTAATTGGTTCTTCGGGCCACTCGATACCAAAAGGTTTTACTTTACAATGTCTTGAAGATCCTATCCATTTACCTTCAGTTTTTGAACAGTTAATTTTAAGGCCAGAAAAGCTTTCAAATAAAGTTAATAACTCAAAAAGGTTTTTAGCTGACTCTGTATCAGCTAAAATTGCCGTTGTATCATCCGGATATTGCAAAAGTTTTGTTTCCTCATTTCCAATTGTTATTCCTTTAATCGCCTCGTTTTGCCTAATGGTAATTGCCAATGTTTCCACAACAACAACAAAAAGATAAGGAGACAGTGGGTCTCCCTGTCTAACACCACGTTCAAGAGTAAAGTAGTTGGAAGACACACCATTGTTCATGACACAACTCTGTATGTTGTTATAGAAGGTTTCTACCCAGCGAAGGATATCTGAACCAAAATTAAAAGCCTTAAGACAATCAAGAAGGAAATTCCATTCCACGCTATCAAAGGCTTTTTGGAAATCAATAAATAACATTAGACCAGGGATGTCTTCAATAACAGTGTAATCCATTATGTCGTAAACAGATCGAATTGTTTGTCCTATAAAGCGATCATTGATAAATCCTGTTTGATTGTAATGAATAATGTCAGGTAATACATTTTTAATCCTTGTGGCAATCACTTTGGACATTATTTTCATGTCTACATTAACAAGCGATATTGGACGCCAATTTTCCAGAAGAGTCCTATCAGTAAGTTGAACGAGAGTTGGTTGAGTACTTCTCTTTTCTCGTGCTGATGTTCTATTTCGTCGATCCAAAGACTCACTTCTGCTCCATCTTCTTCATTGAAGGAAAACATGGAGATTTCACCGTGATCTTCACTGAATGTGGATGCAATACTTATATCGATCTGGTCTCACGCGGGCGTCTGATCGGTTAGCAAGACGGACGTTGATTTATTGTTATCATGACACTCGTCAACGCTTGCTTCTGTATTCACCTTTAAGAAAAATTCAAAACTATCGGGTCTATTCTAGACTGCGAGCCGTCTCTTATTTTTCTTTTAGTCAGTGGAGCGAGCGCAAGCACACTCTGAGCTAGTTTCAAAAGTACAGTACTCTGCTAGTTTATATTATTTCATTATTATATCGAGATTTCAAGAGACCAACGAACTGCAAGATTACAGGGAGTTCGAGAAAAAAATACAATTAAGAAAGAAATATAGGTTACAATATCATCTAGTGATCTAGCACGCATTGCGGGCCTATTGACGCCAGATAATGTTGGCTCGATTTAATAGTTTCACCACACATAGACAAGAACAATTGCAGCATCAGCAACATGAACGTCGATTCATGGGGTCGAATACCTTTCAAGGTGATGCAGAAATTCCGAATAGCCTATCACGAGGGCCTGGGAGAGTTGTGTTAGTAGTAGTTACATGGAAGGTTCTCTGATACAAAGACCGGGAGTCCGATCAGTCTGGGAGGCGTAGAAAGAAAGTAGAGAAGTGGGGTTCAGGCACAAACCGCGCTCTCGAGGCGAGGGCAGTTGGAGCGTAACACTTCCATTCCTACTCAGCTTGATAGCACTCTGCGCTCCGAGTCTTTTCTAGCTTTGTGTCTGAACGCCCAGGCTAACAGAACCTTACCTCAGTTGAAATTGCGATTTGATTTGCCTGCCTAAGCTGGTAGTGACGCTTTCTGCATCCTGTACACAAAACTAAATAGAATTGACAGGCACCGCCGAAGGGGAGGGGCTGGTAGGGCTGTAGCCCTACCACCTTTCTGCAAGGGTTGACAAAGAAAAGTTTTGAGGGCTCACGAGACTGATTGTTTTTTTCCTTAAAATATAGCAAGTGCTACCACAGAAAAAAATAGTAATTTAAGTAACAAACACCCATGCGTTGCTCCTCACAAACTTCGCATTTTATTCGTACCAGTGTTCATTCCGTATTGCAAACACGAATGAGGGGACTGAGAATGAGCTTCAGGAGGCTCTCTGCCTATGTGCTCTCAATGTACATATCAATGCAACACTATCTTAAAACTTAAGTTTCGTTTCGGTTTTCTGGTTTTTAAAAACCAACCATAATGTCAAGAAAGAAACAAGATTTTTTCAAAGTGTACCAGTAAGTCCTTCAGTTTTGATAATTAACCTGTTATAGATACAGCAAGTCGAGCCAGATTCAATAGTTTTATTCAAGACTTTCAACGGCAATCCTCGATTCTTCTCTATGAATTGATTATAACGGCCTGGTCGCACTACTGTCAAAAACAAAAATTAGCCCGTGCAAAAATTTGAAACTGCAAATGGGATGTTCCAAAAATTTGAGAACATTTTAGGGTCGCACTGTCCGTCCATGCTGTCGAAAACATACGCGTAATGACTTAAAAACGAAAACATTCTACAAAATCATGTCCCTCCGGAAGAAGTTTCTTTTGTTTTCCTCGATTTTTTCAATATCGGCCTACACCACTCATACATTACGGCGTCTTTGAAGTGTGGCCGGAATTTCCATTTTTTTTTTCAAATTTGCGAAACACCGGTCGCAAAAACTGTGATGACAGATTTTTATCTTAAACAAACACAAATTTGATCAAAATTTCCCGAGTGCGACCAGGCCCTAAGCTGAGCTTAAAAAAATGAAAATAAAATCGATTACCAAGCGTTTCTGTCTGCACACGCACGTTTTTATTTTATGGACAACAAGCCAAAAATGACTATCAATTTCCCCAACATTTTTGACAAATTGTCTTCTCAGAACGCTAGAAATGGAGTTTTAAAGCATCAAGATTTCAAACTTTTCTACGGGGGCCCCAGACCCCCCTAAAGGCTCGCGCTTTCGCCGCTCGCAAAATAATTCTCAATGCCATTTCATCCTATTAGCCCTACCACTTTAAAGTGTGCTCCGCGATCCCTGATTGAAAAAAGCATTGATAAATAATGGGTTCCTCGCTATTTGATATTTGTGTGTGCGCTTGTTGTTCAGCTTGCACGAAGTTTTTTCAACCATTGCTTGCGTGCGATTTTTTTAGAAGGTGAAACCCTCTGCACTAATTATTTTGGACAAATTATTTCTCTTGGCGTTTTTCCCGGCTGAAGTTTCTTTTTTTGGTTGTTACATTCCATATGGCGGGTAAAATTTGTATTCGTTCTCAGGTCCCCGGCCCAAAATCACGAGCATGTCGATATTATAAACTAATTTCGATACTGCATTATATTGACGGCTAGTTGGGAGAAAATATATTCCGCATTGGGCGGAGTCGCGAAGCGACGGAGCCCAATACGGGTCATATATTTTCTTCCAACTAGCCGTCAATATAATGCAGTATTGCCGTCTCAAAATCGAAATTAGTTTTGTATCACGATTCTGTTTTTCGGGCAAAAAGAAAGCAAAACTGAAGATAACTTGTGCTGATCAAAACTGAAATTCTTACTAGTCACGAGCTGACGTACACGACGTTTTGTACGCGTTATCATATTTTTGTTTGACGAAAAAGTTTCAAAACCACGGACTTTTCACGCTATAAATTGCTCATTGAAATAGAACAAATTTGTTAGAACATCTTTTCGAAGTTGTTCAAAGTTACAAACGTCGAAATAATGAGTAAATAACGCAAACTTGCCGAGGTTTTAGCCTAAAACGTTTTTTCAAATTATGATGGCGTGATAGCGCGCGCACAGCATAGCTCAATGTAAACAAACCGTTCAAACGAGCAAAAGCAGCTTTTAAACTCATCTTATCGTTAACTTTTGATAGAAAGGGTCGTTGCATTGAATACAGCGTTGTTTATCTGCCAAACGTGACAACGTAATCAACATTTTTGCCCCTCCTTTGAAGATAATTTTAAATTTTGGTTTTCTACTCAAGGAACCCATTAAATTGCCGCGGGAAATTTTCAACCAATCACAGGCTGGTTTTTGAGACAACAATACGACTTTATATTGACGTCTCAAAAGCAGACAAAAGTATCTGAGAATCGTGATACTTATTTGTAGTTTGAACCATTAGATTTTTACAAGTTGCCAATAAGGGTCCGTGCATGTGCGTCTCACCTTATAAGTAGGTCATACTGGATAACATCCGAACAAATCAATCTGATAAACATAAATTCAGAATCTATCATACGATTTTTAAAGTATTTGCAAACTTGTATAGCGCTCGCGCGCGTCAGGACTTTTTCATAGATGAATAATAAGACTATAAAGGATCAATAACCGTTTGGTTATATGGTCACCAACAATTGAATTGTTCGAAGAGGTTCCACGCTATTAAATACTGCAAGAAAATCTTGTGTCGCAACAATTGCAAGCGAGCACAAGTACAAAAAGGAGAATCTGACACGGTTTGCCTTGGTCCAGGAATTCCCGTTTCTCAACCCTTACATTACATTTAAACAAAACACAGGATTTTAATTGTCTTACCTGCTCCTATCGGAACCTCTTGGTTTTCAAGAGTAAAAATACTCTTCGACAATTCTAGGTTAATGCGTCGAGGATATAGTTGTTTACTCCGCTTTCCAGAATGATTTGGGTGGAAATACGTCAACCGCTTTCGGCCTGCCCAGTCGTAAGTAAAGCGGTATCTATGACCAGGCCACACTGTAAATTCGTTCACTTGCTTTTCACTGGGCGATATGAATCCACCACGATTAAAAATTACTTCATCTTCTCTAATTTGCCCATATCTCCCGTTCTTCCACTTATGCCAAGTGCGACAAAATGGTTGTATAAATCATTGGCACCAGCCTAGTCCCTAGGCGTTCTCGGCTCGGTCAAACCTGGACCCTAATTTGAGCCGTGACGTCACCGAGAGAACCTCGCCGAGAACGCCTAGCAACTATTGCCAGATCCAATATGGCGGCATTTTCCGCCAAATTACTGCAACTTCAGCAGGCGGCAGAAAATTCTTCATGGGAAGGGTTTCTGCGTGCATGCGAAAAAGAAAAAGACAGGTTCAATGACGATCAAGGAACCCAAATTTGGTGCAACTGAAGTGGACTTTTACGCTCAGCAACTTGTAACAGCCGATGAACTTGTTGAATTTGTGCCGGTGACTACTGTGGGTAATGGGGTCATGTTGCTTCCGTTCAATTTCTGCGTTATTAAACGGCGATGAATCCATGCACGAGGAGCTAAGGTTACGGACTGTCATTAAAATGGCCCTCATTGAAGCCTATTACCTCGCAGATTAGCTAGGATTTGTTGCGCCGGATAAGTGCTCAAGAGCAGGTGTTTAACATATGTATGTATCAGTGCCTGTGTTAGAAAACGTGTATCGCAAGGAAACAAAGCAAAAGTGTAAACTGTCAACATATGCGTCGTTCTGGCATTTACAGACACTCGCTAATGTTTTAAAACGACGCATCAAAAATGTCTATCCAGAAACAACACCAGAAGTAGGTGCTTAGTTTTAATTTTTAATTTAGTTTTTATTTAGAAAAAGATGATTTCCAGAAAAAAGGGCAAAACTTTCTTAAGGTCAATTAAAATGATGCTATCCTTTCATGTATCTCCGGCACTTAAAGTTTTGGCTTGTAAATAGTACACTAAACAAGTAAGTTTTTGTTAAATGAAAATTCGATTTCGGTGTTTTAGTATTGAACACTCAAAAATGGTAAAATGATCTAGTGAATTTTAGACCCTAAAATTCTAGTGTTAAATCATATATGCTGTTATTAGATGAAAGACTGAGGGCAAATAACTATGCGAGATGTTTACGCTTCTAGTTATATTTATTTTACTATAATTTTACAAAATGGAGCTGGTTAAGGTTGAACAAAATTATGCCGAGTTCTTTTCCCCCAAAACAAAATTAGAGATATTGAGTACTGTACATTGCAGTTATGATACTGATTTTAACCAATTATTACTATATGTTTCTCCAGGGTTCGTCAGTATCTTCACTGCATAATCTTGCCAAGGGACTATGATCCAACAAATAAATGTTGAGCCACGTAGCACTGGTAATACAAATAAGGAATCAGAGAATTAACTCTGTGTAAGTTATAGTGCTAAAGTCAAACCCATATATTTCCCTGTACTGAGCGTTAGCCCTAGTAAGGAAATGAGGGACCACACGAGGGAAAGAAAGAAATCTTTGACCTCGGTGGGATTCGAACCCACGACCTCCGGATTAGATCTTCCGTCGCTCTACCGCTTGAGCCACGAGGCCGTACGGAAGCAGATCGTGGGTAATAAGGTGGTAATTCGTGGCAATGAGCATGTAAAGGGTACAAATAAATGTTGAGCCACGTAGCACTGGTGATACAAATAAGGAATCAGAGAATTAACTCTGTGTAAGTTATAGTGCTAAAGTCAAACCCATATATTTCCCTGTACTGAGCGTTAGCCCTAGTAAGGAAATGAGGGACCACACGAGGGAAAGGAAGAAATCTTTGACCTCGGTGGGATTCTTTCCCTCGTGGCTCAAGTGGCTTAGCACTATAACTTACACAGAGTTAATTCTCTGATTCCTTATTATGATCCAACAAAGCCTCTAATTGCCCTACTGTGGTCACGAATGGGAGAGCTGTCAACACTACAAAACTATCGCCCACTCAAGTGAATTAAGGCCTGGGTCCCTGTCGATTTAAAAGAGGGTGGTCTAACGTAAACGGATTCACAGGTATCTCTTAGACCACAATTTAGGCCAAACCGCAAACATAAACTGTTCAAAATGTATATATAATATTGTTGATTTTTCACCACGTGACCAGTCACGCCCAATTTTGTAAGAAATCCGTTGACTCAAAATTCCCACCAGTAAGCAATAGTTTTCTTAACAAATTTTACATCCTAACTATGGCTATCAGTATTGCTCTTGGAACAGCGGGTGGAATGAGGGAAAACCATTTAACGGTTTTCTTTTGAACCGATTTCTAGTTGGAGTAGGACTGGCACTAGTAAAAAACAGGAAATAACACTTGACCAGTGCAACGATCCGAATCATTCCAGCCGGGTTTCCTAATCCCTGCCCATGCTGAATTTTTTTTTATAAGGAAAAACTACATCTGGGAATGCAGCTAGTGGTGGGAATCTTTATTTGTGTTTTTTTTGAGATAAAGGGCGTGGTCAGCCACGTGACCAGGAACTTTGAAATCAGTCTTTGTTCTAGTTTCTATACTTTATATTATTTAACCATCATCTGTTCCTTCATTACGTCTCAAGGGGCGAGTTTTGGAAAATAAACTAAAAGATCAAAACCAATTTTGACCCAGGCCTTAATTCACTTGAGCAAACCATTTCGTGCCACTTGTTTGAAGAAATTTATTTCACATTGTACCAGGTAAACAATCAATGCTGCATTTTGCATGGTCAGGTGTCTGAAGTGGGTTAGGATTAACAATAACCACAACATACAGGTTGAGGGTTGTCCAATACACCCGAACTGAATCGGATCGAGTAAGGCTGTTGTCGACCGACTCACCGGAAGTGATTTCGCGAGAGACTTAGTAAAAATACGGCGAGAGTGTAAGAGGGAGGGTGGAAATATCGGCGGATCGACTCGATCCGACATGGATGGAGACGACCCGTCTAAGTAAAAGTCGACCCGACTCACCGGAAGTCATTTCGCGAGAGACTTAGTAAAAATACGGCGAGAGTGTAAGAGGGAGGGTGGAAATATCGGCGGATCGACTCGATCCGACATGAATGGAGACGACCCGTCTAAGTAAAAGTCGACCCGACTCACCGGAAGTTATTTCGCGAGAGACTTAGTAAAAATACGGCGAGAGTGTAAGAGGGAGGGTGGAAAATATCGGCGGATCGACTCGATCCGACACGGATGGAGACGACCCGTCTAAGTAAAAGTCGACCCGACTCACTGGAAGTCATTTCGCGAGAGACTTCGAAAAAATACGGCGAGAGCGTTAAGAGGGAGGGTGGAAAATATCGGCGGATCGACTCGATCCGACACGGATGGAGACGACACGTCTAAGTAAAAGTCGACCCGACTCACCGGAAGTCATTTCGCGAGAGACTTAGTAAAAATACGGCGAGAGTGTAAGAGGGAGGGTGGAAAATATCGGCGGATCGACTCGATCCGACACGGATGGAGACGCCCCATCTAAGTTAAAGTCGACCCGACTCATCGGAAGCCATTACAAAAAGGAACAGGAGGAATTTGCATGTGCATGCGTCCATTTTATTTGGCGAACACGAGTTGTTGGTTTATATTGTGTCATTTGTTTACATATTGTACGAGAGTTTGTTGCTGAATGTCTTTCCTCAATGAACAGTATTTGCGAGTATTTTTCGTTAGATATGACCTTCGGAGTTTTTATTAGTTTGTGGTGAAATGGAGTTTATTTTGGTCTCGTTGTTCCGTGGAGGGGCTATCTTTTATTGCCTGCAGCAATGAAACGAGGACAAGATGTTGTCTTATGTTGATACATGCATTCACATTGTCCACGGCAGCTTTTAAACAGAAGGAGAAGCTCGGCGGACAAATGACTTCAGCAAGTACGTCCTTAGATGCAATGTTTTTTTGTGCTAACAATTTTTCAAGCGATTGTCTTACTTTTGGTTAACAATCTTAATCTTACTTTATTTTTGTTTTGAAATTGTCGATTCGCCCTTTTTCAGGTTTCGATATCTTGAAATCACAAGCATTCATTAATGATCATTGGAACTATTAAAGTGTTAACGATGTTGGGAATGTCATTTTATAAAAGAACCTTGTCAAGTATTTGATAGTTTTCTTCATCGTACATGTTACTTGCATATTTTATTATGGAAAACAGCTATTAAATATTTCTTGATTAATTAGTGATGCCTTCTATACTATGCTTCAAATTGAGGTGAACTCTATCATTTCGTGATAAGTAGAGTTACAGCGATTGGGAAAAATTTTGAGATTTTGTGCATTATTATGTTTGCACACCATTTGTTTCGTTTCATTAAGCTTATGTAAATGTAAGTTTATTATTTTTTAGCCCCAAAACACATGGTATACTATTACGCACTGCAACAATCATCGCATCGCATTAAGGTCTGGGATGAAATTCGGCTCCAATCATCTTCAGTCCCCTGAACTCCACAAATCCAGACCATCAATGGTCTCTTAATCCCCTAAAACTTACATCCAACCAAAGAGGCCATTGATGGTCTGCTGACAGGATCAAGTAACAATCAGTGCCCCGGAGGATAGGGAGGGGCACATTCACACCCAGTAAACAACACATGTCAGTCAACCTATCCCAGTAGTCCGAATATCATCACAACTGCATTGGCCATGCCAAAACGCACCACCAAACCTCACTCCCAAACCTCACTCTCCACGCCTCATTTTCCCAAAGTGCACATAATCCAGGCCTCACTGTTATCTCCAAGGCCACAATAATTGCTCGCCATGCGCCCGACCAAGAGCGGCTTTACTAAGCTAATGCCCTTCCGAAAGAATGGCGCAGAGTGTTAAAAACGAATGAGACTCCTGGCCCTTCAGATGAAGAATTCGTTGATCTCACTAGATTCTCATTATTTCTTGAGAGGAAGAAAGTAGATATAGAAAAGGTCCAAGCTAGATCAGTCTATTATCATCTCATTTCTACAATATCGACAACGCCGACAGCTATGATAAAATACAATGAAATCTACAATACAGCAAACTATCATCCAGACTAGGAAAAAATTTATTTGCTGCCCTTCCAAATAACGCTAGACACTAAATTAAGAGAATTTCAATACAAGATACTTCATAGAATTTGTTATACAAACAAAATGCTTTTCAAATTTAGAATAGTTGATTCACCGCTATGCTACTTCTGTAAGGAAGAGTTAGAGACGATAGAACATTTCTTCTTCCGGTGTGGAATTGTGTCTCTTTTTTGGAATGAAGTAAATAACATCCTAAAATCGCAAAAGCTTATTTCCGCTCCTTTCGACATAAAGGATATTTTCTTTGGAATTGTCCGTGCGATTAACAACAATGTTCTTATTAACTACATCATTCTCGAGGGTAAATACTTTATCTACCGTGCTAAGCTTAATAAATCCCCCCTCTCCATTAGTCTGTTTTTAGAAAAATGTAAGAGAACGTATCAAATCGAACGTTTTATTGCGAGAAGGAAGAAAAACCTTTTTCTCCACAACAAAAAATGGGAGCCCTTCCTCCCTCTTTTGGAACAATAGCTAAAACTTTCCTACTTTTGGTATACAAGCTATAAGGGTTTAAGTATGTTAAAAAATATTGTTCAGTGTGAGTATCGTTCTGTAAGATTTTGTAATAAGCGTAAGTATCGTATTGTAAGTAGTGTAAGTACCCGACTGTAAGAAGTATATGTATTGTTTTGTAAGTAGCGTAAGTACCGCACTGCAAGAAGTATACGTATTGATTTGTAAGTAGTGTAAGCCTTGTGTATTGTGAAATAAAATGTTTATTCAAAAAAAAAAAAAAGAGCGGCTTTACATCGTATAAACGTGAGCGATTGGTATCATGTCTGTAACTTTGATTGTTTACTTGAACGTTTCCAGGGCAACCATCACCCCCTCACTGGCCCCAATAAGGGTCTCCTTCCAGTGAACCTAAATGTATGGGTTAGGTAGCTGTTGAGCCGAAACCAGTAGACATTCGTCAAAGGACGGATCAAACTGCTAGTCCCATGCCGGAGGGACGTAAAATGGGAGACCCCCAGGGGCCAGTAAGGGGGTGACAGTTGAGACCCAGAATAACTAGGGGAGTTGGATTAAGATACTCCGTTTTCGCAACTGTCACTCCCAGCAGCCTAGGGGTAGGTCGGGGGGAAGAAGAAATAATGTACAGAAAATAATACGTCCAGTAGTGATGGACTGGCGGTCCCTCGCTGGGGGACAAATGTGAGCAAGATAATGACTTGAAGCTCAACACGATAATCATTAAAAAGATACTTAATAGTAAAAACTGACGATCCCTTGCCCACAGAATCATTTCAATAAAAGACAAGTGTCAATGTGACTATAACGTGAAGCTCAATACAATTAACCTCAAACAATATTCCTTGTGCGCGTGCACACACTCATTAGTAAACATCAATCGTTCCCTTGACGAAAGAATCATGTCATTAAGAGCACAATGAAAAAACCGAGCTCGAACAATATGCACTGTAACACACTCATTAGTGATCATCAATCGTTCCCTTGACGAAAAAATCATGTCACTAAGAGTACAAACAAACACCGAGCCCAAACAATGCTCATTGTAAACATACTCATTAGTGATCATCAATCGCTCCGTGACGAAAGAATCATGCCACCAAGAGTACAACCAAATACTGAGCTCGAATAATACTCATCGTAAACACACTCATTAGTGATCATCAGTCGTTCCCTTGACGAAAGAATCATGTCACTAAGAGTACAAACAAACACCGAGCCCAAACAATACTCATTGTAAACATACTCATTACTGATCATCAATCGCTCCCTTGACGAAAAAATTATGCCACCAAGAGTACAACCAAATACTGAGCTCGAATAATACTCATCGTATTACTGCCCAGCCGTAAGTAAAGCGGTATCTATGACCAGGTCACACGGTAAATTCGTTCACTTGCTTTTCACTGGGCGATATGAATCCACCACGATTAAAAATTACTTCATCTTCTCTAATTTGCCCATCTCCCGTTCTTCCGCTTATGCCAAGGGTGACAAAATGGTTGTATAAATCATTGGCACAAGACTTCTAAGTTACTTTGGTCACTGCGCACATTCCAACTTTAATGATTTTTGTAATTTAATGTTGTTGTTGTTGTTGTTGTTGTTGTTGTTGTTGTTGTTTATGACGCATTAATTTTTTTGTAAGTTACTGAA